>APFE031489792.1:59846-75407 GCA_000404065.3 Pinus taeda
TATAAAATATAGAGATAGGAATGTATGCTTTTAGGTATTCGCTACTCTTAGGGATGAGTTGAAATTTATTTATTTATTTTTTATGATGGTGAATTGGTAATTCATTGGAGTAATTTGGGTTGCCACTGTAACACCAAGAGTATATCCAACAATCTGTAAGTTAGATATACTAGGATTTTATGATTTAGCAAGCTGAGACTCTATAAGGTTGGGGGAATCTACTTGTTGAGCCTTATCACAATGGCCCAAGGATGCGCCCTATGGTATTCGAAATTGAATGGAGGTGACAACATCCCGTTGAAGAGACAATTTATAATTTGCATGATTATTGATTATTGTAAGAGCGGATATGCTTTGAGATGTACCAAGAAAATGTAATTAGTATTGAATATAATTTAATGAAATATTGTATCTTTTTTAAGAACATATAAGCAATATAAATGTACTTCTTCATGTGCATTTTCTTTTGACTTTGTGTGTGCTTTTTGTTATTAACTTGAGCAATTTTATTATTCTTCTAGGACACATACCTACTATCTTTAACTTGGTATAATTTTTATTTTTCATAATTTTTTGATACAACTACGCTCAGAGCTTCTACTTTTGTTCCTGTCAATAGTCTTATGTTAGAGCTACAAAACATTCCACCATTGTTCTTGTTTCCCATTTCCCCTTGCCACTATCATAATTCTTGATTTTCTAGGTTCAATATTCATGTTTAGCTAATTAGTTTAAGATTATTTGAAGATCATTCACTAAGCATTGATTTCCTTGTTTTTGGTTTTTCAAGGTCAGCGATGTCTAGGTTGAAATTGGATGGAGGTCGAAGCTTTGTCCATTGATTAATCTTCTTTTTTAAAAGGTTAATGAACAATAACTATTTTAGATTTTGGCAATAAAATTAACAAATAAAATGGTAAAAAGAGTTGATATGATGATGCAGGAGCATCTAGCTCACTATGACTGGATGAAGTCTTTGCCAGGTCAAAGGAAGTTGAATTTACTTTTATTTAGTCTTTCTGTTGGTTGACAGGAAAGTAGGTAGGACTTTATTTTATTTTCTGTTAGTTAAGGGTAGTTGAATAGTTATAGCCATAGATTGATCTATTGTTAACAAACTGTGATTATCCTTTTATTTAAAGGAAAAAAAGACAAATGTGGTTGAACAGGAAATCTTGTCATAAGATAAACGAATGTCTAATAACAAGTAATTGTAAGAGCCTGTAATTGAAAAACAAAACAACTGTACAGTTTCATTCACTGGAACAGGGGCGTATAAATGTAACATGACAAACCAAAGAAGGGGTTCCATTCAATACCTCTCGCACTTAATAAAAGTAACAACAGAGAATTCAAAAGTTTGTCCATCTGCATGCTTACTGTAATTATATGTTTTCTATTTAATAGTTATACGAATGCACAACTAACTCTGTACAGAATCTGGTAAACAAGTCTTTCATTGCGTTCTGGAGAAAAGACCACCAGTAAAGACAACAAGACCAAGGAGCAGACGAGTTTCTACATAGCATCTTAAACGATAGCCAAGTAGCATTGCGAGCGATTGCACATAGTTTTGTTACATTGACAGCCAAATAGCATTGCAAGCGATTGCACAGAGTCCATGTAATAGAGAGATTATACATTGAATTACAAACACATTGAACGCACATGATAACAGTTTCGGCCACAACAACCTGAGAAGTCAAAACAACATACATCTATCAGGCAACACCAAACAAAACTTATCTGATTATATTTATATTTCCAGAAGAACATTCTGCCAAATGTCGAAAAGTCCAGCACACCAAATTATTACATCAGAACTGGAAAAGTCGAAAATCGTTCATGCTCAAACCTTGAGCCACAAACCTTGGGTAAGGGTTTCAATGATAACATTTTTCATACAGTGCGGACACACAGACTCTAAACAGAGAACCCAAGATAAGGACTTAGAAAGGAGCCGCAACCACAAACAGAAATTTTGGTCTAAATACAGTGAAAACCTAAGTCTCGATAACCAGAGCCTTGCTCAAAGCAAGTGTATGATAAACCCTTTCTATTTGAAGAGCCGAGACTAAAAGACCAAGGCGACGAACTACCAGAAGGCAGTGGGAGTAGAACCTACCAGGCAGAAGCGGGGCGTATGATACCAAAACCTCCAATGACAAACCCGAACACCTGTATGGGAAGAACACACAGTTAGTGGTATATTGAAACAACAGAGCAAATAAAGAGCTGGAACGAAGAATTCAAGTTGTTAGGAGTGCCGGTAGATACCTGAGGGTTCGCGGAGAGGACGAGACCAGTGTTCCAGTGACAGTGCCGACCAACTGAGAAGAATAAGGAGCAACCCAGGTCAGGAACCGCGGAAGGAAGTCCATGAGTTGAAAACAGGGAAGGATATATTCCCTGTATGTCCCAGAGTCAGAAGAGCGCCATCGTTTGAGCCTGAGAGTGAGTAGAAGTTGTGTTGCAAAACCGAATGAGGAGCATCAGTGCATGAACCAACATACAGTGGCCTGAGAACCCACAACAGAAAGAAATTAACCATAACAGCGACCTTACACGACAGAAAGAAATCAAATACAGCAGAGAGCTTACCCTGGTCGGTGCAAGACAAGTTACATCCAACGACGAACCAAAGAACCAGGACAAATACAGTCACAACAACGAGTAACTGGAGCACAATCAAGACCCGCAGCATTGCTGCCCATCGACCCTTGTGGAACATTGCAGAGGAAACCCTTGACAAAAAGATAGCAAAAGACCGAGGAAACCATTGAACAAGGGAATAACCCAAGAACTGAGCGGGAGACACGAACCTCAAGGCAAGTACCCTTACATTAAACATATCAATGAATGCTCATCAACCAAAATCCCAGAAATATCTATATTGCATTATATCCGCGTGTCAGCATTCCATGTGATTAAATCAACCAAACAAACATTGAAAATCATTCCCGGTACAACAAGTGTGTAAAGAGTTGGGCTGGTCCCATAATATGATTAAACTGGGGATGCACATTATTATCAAGGGATCTTGGATCTATTGAGAAACCAAGTGTAGTGTAAACTAACCTTGATTTCTCTTCTTGATAATTACTTGCGCATGCTATTTGCGTTCTTATTACTTATTATGTTGTCTTCGTCAAACAATTATAAAAATGTTCAAAACAAAAGGATCACAAAGAGACAAGAGACACCAAAAATTGGGCTCCAAGCCATGGAAAAGCCACAAGGGGGAAAGCTCAACAATCCTCTTATAGAATTAGATGAAAATGAGCTATCTAAGACCCAAAGTTGTCACCAAAATGTCAAGTCCAACCCTCTCCCAAGTCACCTCCAAATATTGTCAACACTAGTCAAAGTCATGATGGTCAAAAAGTCCAAATTTGTTATCTTCCTAAAATTTCAGTTCTGTCTTGAAATTTCGGCCTTGAAATTCCGGGCGTAGTTGTCACAAAAAGTTAGCCTTCTCGACAAAAAATTATAGTCCACACGTGTGAGTTGTCATTAGGTCAAATATTTTTCCAAACATGGAATAATTCTTCTTGCTTTTGAATTCATCCTTCTCTCTCTTGTGACTTTCTTTGACTCCTCTTCTTCGTTGGTTTCAAATGTTTTCTTGATGATCGAAAATTATCAGCTCTAATCGGGTCAAACTTGCCTCTAATATATAGCCATCCAATTGGTCGAATAGGTGGCTCTTGGAGGCCCATGCTAACTTGTTCTCAATGAGGGTTGGCTTGACTATTTCGGTGGATGTTGACTCTATAAAATTCTTTCTTTTCTCTTACAAAAAGTCCAAATTGGACTTGACCCAGATACATTTTCTATTTGAATCATAATAAATTCTCGACTCTTTGACTCTATAAGCATGACTCTATAAGCATGAAGACCCTGTTTTCACCAAAAATAAATTAATAATAATGAATATAATAAATATGTTAATGATAAAAATTACATTTTATTACGTTATAAAAACCGATACTAGTTACATTTTCAACATGATCTACATTACTAGTTTAAAGAAATAGTTATTTAGCTAATGAATAAACTGTCTAATAAATATCAATGTGGAAAGCATAAAAATAGAATTATGATGCTCTCATTTGAATTATTACATAATATTATCATTATTTTCAAAATAAATATTTTTTATAAATATATATCATACTTGAAAAATAGATTTGTTTTTTACATTAAATATTTTTATAAATATATATCATACTTGAAAAATAGATATTGTATTTTCACATGTATTGTATTAAAACTAATTACCCATTTTAATGTGTTTTTTTTTCAAATTTCACTTTCACAAAATAATTATCTAAAAGAAAGTTATTTTAGAGAATTTTTCTTTTAGAGAATTTATATTTTAAATAATTTAAATGATAAAAATATGTACCACTGTAATACCTATATGTTTAGTATAAGTTGCGAGGCGTGCAAGAAGGGTGGAAGATAATAATTCAAGTTATAAAAATATGTACTAATGTCATACTTATATGTTTAGTATAGTTGTGAGGGGTGCAAAAAGGGTGGAAGATTGAGAAGATGACAAGAATTAAATAATATCTATAATGACCTTAATTTTTTTTTTTTGTAGGCTAGGGCGGCACTCTCCGATTTACATGTCCATTAAGTACCCTCAACGGGGAAGGGTAGCCCAAGATTTGAACCCTAAGACTTTTGGTTTGGTGAGACTTCATTTCCACGGCCATTGCCGCTTGAGCTACCCTATGTGGACTATAATGACCTTAAATTAACTCTAATTGTTTTAATTTATTTTATTTTATTTCCATTAGTTATTTTATTTATCAAATGATCTTGTCTCGATTATGGTCTTCACTTGTTTTTATAATTTTTGACTCCCCTCTTTTAAAGTTTGACTTTGATTATTTATTTATTTATTTTAAAATTCGCTATTTAATAATATTTGTTTTTAATAAATTAATAAACTAATATCACAGTTTAAATATTATTTTTCAGAAACTAGTAATATTTGGTTTTAATAATTTAATTTAAATATAATTTTTCAAAAACTAGCCATTTAATATAGCCGTTACATATTAATATTTTAATAAATTAATAAACTAATATTATTATTTAAATATTATTTTTCAAGAACTAGTAATATCTAGTTTTAATAAATTAATTTAAATATTACTTTTCAAAAACTAGCCGTTTAATATAGTCATTACCTATTAATTTTTTTAATAAATTAATGCAATAATATCATTATTTAAATATATTTTTCAAAAACTAGCCATTTAATATAGTAGTTACTGAATAATATTTGTTTTTAATATATTAATAAATTAATATCACAATTTAATTATTATTGTTCAAATATAGTGGTTACTTGAAATTATGTCTCTACATTCCTCTCTATTTAAGCCTTTACCATGGTCTGCCTCTTCATTTGGTCTCATGATGAACCACACTTGTTGGTTTGAAACGCGTGGGCCAAAAATTTCTCTTATGTGATTTCCACTGAAAAACTTTTCTTAAAAAAATTATTAAAAAAACAATTTTAAAAAAATTGACCCCTCGCTTCGCCCAACCCCAACCACAACACCACCCTACCCCCTCGCTCCGCCAAAAGAGGAAGATGGATCCAAAGACAAAACCATATGCTACAAATGGACCAAGATCCGATAGTTGAGAAGTAAATGTTTAGCCTTTCTACACATCATTTTAGGGTTTGTTATGTTTTTTAATATTTTCTTTATTTTTTATTTTTTAAGTAGACATGGGGAGTAAGGAGAGTTTTCAGTGAGTGCCAATATTATAATATTATGGATATTCACTCATTTCTAATTAATAACCAATGTAGATTCATCTTAACAACAAATATTCCAAAAGTTGAGAGGGATCAAATCTCATTATCCTCAAACCTCTTTTTAGAATTCAAAACTTTAAAAAAGATTTACACGTCAAGAGATTTATTCCCTTTTAGTGCTTGATAAATTTGTGATTAAGATGGATCTATAATAGTTTTTTTCTCTCTATATATATAGACCGTGTGTAATTTTTCATTATTTGAATTGTATTTTGGAATAATTTATTAACATTAATATTTTATATTACAAATTGAATAAATTACACATTTAAGAATAATAAAAATTGTTTTACCTTTAATTAATTTTTCCTTTTGAGCATTGAAATATTTTAGCAAAGCCGACATTAACACTAACATAAACATTGAAATATTTTATTTATAAGTGAGTGAAAGTAAAATATTTTTAGCTTATCTTTTTCATATGTAATACTAACAACAAACCAAGTGATTATAATGAGAATGAGATTATTGATGTTTTATAATGTTTTTAATTAAAACTAACCAAATATGTATAGTCATTTATGTTTTTATTATTATTCTTGACAATCTTTTTGTATTTAAAATATTTTTTTAAGGGATATATGTCAAACTTATACATCTCCCTTATACTAGGTTGTAGAATAAACTTCTAAACTCAATAAGATATATGATATTTTTGTTTAATAAAAATGTTTATAAAATATAAATTAAGTTACATTGTTATTTAATGTAGATTTTTTTTTTTTTTTTTTTAAATAAAGATTTATTATTATATATAAATTTGATATCCAATTTCATTATAATCTTAAAAATTAAATTATTTTATTATTATTATTAAAGTAATGAGAAATATATAAATATGTTAATCTATATTATTAATTAATTCAAAGCTATTATCTTTTTTATGGTTTCTATTTGTCTTAATTTTTAAATATTTATTAATATTAACGCTAATATAAATTATCTTCATTATATTCTTATTATAATAACTATGATTTATTACATTTATACTTATTTTATTTATATGAAAAGGTTTTATTATAAAAATGAGTGGAATTCAAACATTGAAAAGAAATTAATTAGAAAAAAAATTGATTAAGCCTAGAGGCTCTACAACTTAATTAGGTGTAATGTAAGAAAGGTTGTATGTTAACATATTTTAAATATTTTATTTAATTTAATTTTATAACATTTTTTAGCTAAAGTATAAAAGAAAAAAAGCACGGAGAGATATAATTGTGTAAAATAATAACTCTGCAACTATATTAAAATTTTGTTAATAAACACATAAAAACTTAATTCCCTACCATCTACCATATTTTCCATGTGCCACACTTCCAATCTTTTTGACTTATTAAGCCAACCCAACTATAGCGATCTTGGAGCACTTCTTTCCCTTCTCTTTGATCATAGAAACAAGATTTAAGATTTTGAACTAAGTAACCTGACACGTGGATTCGGGATTCGAGTGTCGGATTCAGACACGTTGACCCTAGGTTTCGATACTATATGATTCAGACACATTGACCCTAGGTTTCGATACTATATAATATATACAGTGTTTTTATCTTATTATCTTGTCTTTGTCTTATTGGATCATTAATTAATTGAATATGTATTGTGAATTTAGAATTTATGATTTATCATTTATGTGACATGTCACAAACTACAATTGTATTTGAATTTTGTATGTACTATGCATGTTATAATGTTACTAACTTACTTTGTAAATAGTAAAACTTACATCTAGATGAATATCTATGTTTGAAATCAATGAATTTGTATCATGAATGAGAATTTGTGTAAGAATATCATGATACAAATTCATTGATTTCAACATAGATTTTCATCTAGATGTAAGTTTTACTATTTTTTTTTCCCATAAGGAAAAAGTCGTAATTTCAATTAGTTGAAGAAATTACATTTTACATATGCCGAAGCATTCAAATGGAGTTCAGACCCCACCCAAAAGGAGTCTCCAAAGTCTTACTCCATACATGGAGAACTGGTATCCGAGGCTATTCGAGCCTGTGAGCTAGTGAAAACAAAAAATATTTTTCAGTACTTTCTGGCTCTACGCAGAGAGCACTATAATAAAAAACTGTTACAGTTGTGTATGTATCATCATTTTCTAACATATTCAATAAACTGTAGGGTAGGAGCATGATGTTATGTGGGTCAGAGACCCGATCTATTGATGATCATGATAAGGGCGGTGATAGTGCTGATGGAAAGTGTTGTCAATAACCTCTTGAATAAGCCAATCATCACTTTGATTAAGTACCGCTTCTTTAGATAGCTGATCCGCTTCAGTGTTTTGTTCCCTATATATGTGACTGCATTTGAAGGACTCAAATGTTGAGATCAGTCTATATGTCTCTTCAAGGATATGTCTTAGAGAGAAAGAATGACAGTGAGATGTGTTGGTCAGCCAATTGCAGACAATTTGTGAGTCCTCGTATAATTGAAGGTGTCTACACTATTTTTGTATTGCGTAATGAATGATATTTTTTGCTGTGCTTAACTCAGCAAAATTGTTGGTACCTCTTCCCAGCTTGATCTGTAGTTTGTAATGATGGTCCTCACTGAGATATAACAGCGCTCTGCCTCCGCATCCTGTATCTTGAGCAGAACCGTCGAAGAATGCCCAAGGCTTAGTTTTGTCCAGATTTAATGGCCTGATTGCGCGGATGGAGATTTTAGGAATTGCCTCCGGCAGTAATTCATAATCAGCGATTGTCTGTCTCAGAATGATAGGCAAATAGGGTGCTTTGTTAAGGAAAATAGCCTGGTTTCGAGCGATCCATATCGCCCAGCAAACAAGCAGTGGCATATTTGTGGATTTGCCAGAATGCATACATCTCCATTCGCTCCACGCCTCCATGATGTTCGGTCCCTGCCAGGCTTTGAGAGTTGAATTGTATATAGATATGTTGTGCCAGAATTCCTTTGTAACGTTGCAGGTGAGGAACAGGTGCTCGGTGCTTTCTTCTTCAGAACAACACAGATGGCATCTAAACGGACCATGGAATGAGCGCTTTTTAAGGTTGGTTCCTGTGGGAATTTTGTCAAACAGGATATTCCACATTAAAAGCCTGGTGCGTGGGGCAGCGGCCAGCTTCCAGAGGTCTCTCCAGATTGGCAGAATTGTCGGGGGCTTAAATGCTTCCATAAGCTTCAAATAACCCAGCCTGGGGGAATATATGCCATGGTTTGCAATAGCCCAAATAATTTCATCAGGGCCTTCTGTGAGTCTGACGTGCGCTTGAGTGAGAGCGTCAAAATAAGCTAGCCATTCATCTTGCCACTGAGCAGGTATCTCCAGTAAGCGATGGGTTGCCCAAGCCTGTTGCTGGAGGGTGGAGTTTGCGCTGTCCCCAATTTGATTTATATGATTAATACCTCTGTTGTGTAAGTGCGCAATCAAGTCATCAGATAGCCTGTGTGCATTGTCACACCCTACCGAAGGATCCACCCCAATCCTTATACTATTGCCATTTCTGATTCGCCAGGCGATACCTTCCCTCAGTAAGGGTAGAGATTGTAAAACGACTTTCCAGATGTTAGAAATCTTGTGACCAGGAGTGTGATGTTGCCGGAACCAGTCCATGAGGTTCATTGGTTGAATGTATTTGCTATGAGCAACACGAGACCAAAGACTGTCAGTGGTCAGAAGGTTCCAACCAAGTTTGGCTGTCAGAGCCTTTGCAAAGAGGTTGAGATTCTTTATGCCCCATCCACCCCAGCGCTTGGGCCTAGCAATGGTGACCCATTTCACCCAGGCGAATTGCTTCCCAGTATGATGACCTTTCCATAAAAATCTGGCACATATATTTTGTAATCTGTTCAGGATGCCGCGAGGTATCCAAGCCAAGGTCATCCAGTATACTGGAGTGGCTTCGATAACTGCCTTAATGAGAGTTAGCCGACCAGCTCTTGAGAGGTACCTGTGATACCAAACCAATAATCTTTTCTCCACCTTCGCTATTAACCAAGTCCAATCGGCAATTCGGTAGCCCAGGGGTTTGAGTCTGTACCCCAGATATTTGATGCCGTCAGCTAGTGTTAATGAGGTGAAGGGGAAACAACGAGATGCATATGCTGATTCTTGTTGGGAGCATCCGATGGTTGAGATGGTTGATTTGTTGTCATTGATCTGCATACTTGTAGCCTGCTGGAAGAGAGCAAAAATATTTTGGAGGGAAGCAGTATCACCTAAGCATCCATTAAGAAAAATGAGTATGTCATCAACAAATAAAAGGTGAGTTAGAAAAAAATTCTCAGAGACCTTGATGCCAGTGATCTGGTTCCTGTCCCAGGCGGATGAGATGAGTCTACTCAAACCTTCCATGATAAGAAGGAAAAGAAGCGGAGATAAGGGGCAGCCTTGCCGAAGCCCTCTGGCAGAGGTGAAGAAAGTTGTGGCCTCTCCATTGAGGAGGACGTTGTAAGCCACGTCAGTAATGCAGCTCATAACCCATTTGATAAAAGTATAGGGAAAGCCCAGGTGAGTCAGAAGCAGTCTGAGGTAGAGCAAATTGGCTCTATCAAAAGCTTTTGATAGGTCAACTTTTAGAATTAGGCCTTTTTGTTTTTTGATATGAAGAGAGTGTAAGAGCTCTTGGGCAGTAGCAATGGCCTCATGAATCTGTTTGCAATTGAGGAAAGCAAATTGTTCCGAGGATATGTGGCGAGATAAAATAGGCTTAAGTCGATTGGCTATTATCTTGGAAATAATCTTATAAAGGCAGTTGCAGAGGGATATTGGCCGGAAGTCGTCAAACGTGGTCGGATGATTGGCTTTCGGTATAAGGGCAATGAAAGTAGATTTAATAGCAGAGGAAATTCTGCCATGTCTTCTGCAGTGTTCAATAATGCGAAGGAGATCATTGCCCAAGATATTAAGGAAAGCAATGTAAAATTCGATGGTCCAACCATCAGGGCCAGGGCTGCGGTCTTTCTTAAACCATTTAATGGTGGCTTCAAGTTCATCCATGGTCACCTCTTTGGTGAGATCCTCTGTTTCTTCTTGTTGAACAAATCTGGGAAAGTGTTCAGCCACTCTCATAATCTCTAGGAGCTGAATAGATACCCTTGAAATGATTGACAGCTAATCTGGCTAAGTCGCGCTGAGATGAAGTTAGTTGATTCTGTTCATCCCTTAATTCCCATATAGTATTGATGGTTTTGCGACCATTGGCAAATTTATGATAGAATCTGGTGTTGTCGTCCCCCTCGGTGAGCCATATAGCCCTACTGTGCAACCTCCAACTCATTTCTCTTTCTTTCAAAATTTGAGTTCATTTGGCTACGTGGGAATTATACAGTTCTTTGCTGCCATCGTTGTGAAAGATGCCTTCAGTGGATTCCTTGAAAGTGGCAATGATCCGCTCGGCCTCCTTCAGAAAGTGGTCATCGCGAATGCATTTCTGGTGAGCCCAGTTCTTGGATATTCGCTTGAGCTCAGAGAGTTTTCTAACGAAGCCAACAGAATGTTCTTCATGATCCTTGATAGGATTGTGCTGCCAATAATCTGTTACCAATTGAATGTATGAGGGATCTTTTAACCAGGAGGAATTAAATTTAAAGGGGCTCTTAATCTTGCTGTAGCTGTCAACTGTCTCCAAAAATATAGGGCAATGATCAGAGATGCCCTCGAAGTTGACCCATTGCCTGGTGTGCGGAAGTCTGTTGTGTAGAGGTTCCTTGAGTAGGAATATATCCAATATTCTGGTTAAGCTCTGGGTACCGCTGCGTTTGTTGGACCAAGTGTGTTGTAGCTTGGCAGTGGGTGTGTCTATCCAATGGTGCGCCTCCAACAGGTTGATAATGGTATCCGAGAAAGGGTCAACCTAGGCAGAGTGCATCCATGATTCGCAGAAGCCCAATGTGAAGTTTAAGTCGCCACCAAGGATAATATTGTCCTCCTTCAATAAATCAGATTCCAAGAGCGCGCTCCAGTAAGTTGACCTGTTTGAACATGGGCCATATACGTTGATGACGCGAAGTTCCATATTCATGGAGAGTATATATACGTCCAGGCCGATGAATCCTCTGCCACCCCAACTGTTACGGATCAAACCAGCTCTGTTGTGGATTCCAATAGCTAATCCACCCGATTGCCCTGTTACGTCTATGGCATGAAAAGTCCAGTTAGGCATCCAGGAGGTGAGTGACTGGACAAGGGTGTCGGCGGGACAGAGGGTCTCTTGAAGAAAAAGAATGTCTATCTGAGATGTAGTGAGCATTCTCCTGAGTGCTAGTTTTTTTGGGCCGCTAGCAAAGCCCCTGCAGTTGTAAGAGACCACTTTCATGTTGGATGGGGGACAGGGCCACTCTTTGCTCTAAGGGCCTGGGGAATTGTTTGCTGTCGTCCAATGGCAATCTCGGTATCAGCTGTAAGTCTGGCTTTGGAGATACGAGAAGGTCTACCCTGTGAATGCTTGTGGGGGACGGGGGCAAAGACGGTGTCTAGGCCAATTGCATCATAACCACAATCTTTTGTTCTAGATCTGAGGGCATATCGGGGGGATGGGGGGGATTGAGCGAGAAGGTCGGAGATGGAGGAGGTGTGCAAGGAGGGCAGACTCGGGGATATGGTGGGAGAGGGGGCCGGAATGGAGCAGACAAGGAGGGGAGAGGAAAGAGGCTCAGTGCGCACAGAGGGAGCCCCAGATAAAAATCCAAGAGAGAAGAATGGCGGGCTAGTGTATTGATGATCAGAAGAGCCAATAGTAATAGGGGGTGTCGGAAGATTATGAGGGGAAGAGTCGACAGAGACCATAGTTACCTCCGCCATCTGTGCATGTTCAGTGCGCGCGCTGTCTGGCTCTGAGCGGAGAGGATGTTCGACAGTGATGCCCGGAGACTCCAGAGAATCGGCTTCCAGCTTATGCGATTCCTGGGGTTTCTCAAATAGAGGCTGAGAAAGAATCGGTGGGGGGGGAGCAGGGGCCTCCACCCGAGCAGTCTTCTTGTCTTTGTGAAGTAGAGGGCAATCCCGAAATAGATGGCCAACAAGGTGACATCTACGGCATCTATACGGAATCCCTTCATAATCAACAAGCTGTTTCCGCACCGAGTCCCGCCAATGAACAGTGATATGTTATTGTAGTCCACCCCTGGTATCCAGGTTAATAAGGATGCGAGCATAAGACATCTTACCAGTTTGAAGAAAGGATCTATCATAGTCCAAGAAGGTGCCCATAGAATTCTCGATTCTTCTGAAAATGTCTGCGGACCAATACTGAAGGGGGAGGCCTGGGAGCCGAACCCAAGTAGGCCCAATACCTATCTGCTCTGATTCAAGGTCAAACATGGGTGTCCAGCGCTTAAGGAGGACTGGTGCATGATCAAAGTGCCAATGTGAGGACATTACCCAGTTAGCATGTTCAGCCTGAACGAACCTTAAGGTAAACCAACCTCTAACCAGAGTCTGTACAAAGGGGCCTTCCTTCAGATGATGTCCCCACATTTCAGATGCCCAGGCTTTTAAACGAGTAGCCGAGTACTTCCGACCCCTTATGCGACCCACCAGGACTTTGTCTGCGTGATCCATAACTTCACCCCACTGTATGTCCTCCTCAAGTCTGAGAAAGATATCCTCAGATTTGGATTTGAAGCATCTGTAGTTCTTTTTGAGGATCGGATCCGGGGATGTGCTTGGAGCTCGTTCCGCAGTCGAAACAGTCCCAGATGAGGGGGGAGGGGTAGGGGCAGGAGGGGAGGGTAGAACAGTATCACCGGGGAAGGGTAATGGATCAGAGAGGGGGGGGGAGAGCAATGACCAGGGGGGGCGGGATTCAGTATGTCGACCACTGGAATATAGGGGGCCGGAACAATGGGGGAAAGCCTCAAAGCGGAGGCAGAGAGGGGATCAGATAGGGGGTAAGCGGGATGGTCCACCGCATATAAAAGGGTCGCCGAAGGGCAAAGATGTGACAGATCCCCAGAAGAAATAGAAACCATATTATTGTAATGAGCCGGGTTGCACATACCATGAGAAACAGACAAGGGGGTGCGCCAGATAGAAACCCCTTCCAAGGGGTCTACTGTGTAATCGACCGCTTCAAGGTCCTCCATGGTTTCAGTATATGCCCCAGATCAGCAGGATGTTCAGATGATCAGAATGCAGAGTCTAAATGATTCCCCCAATGTCAAAAGATACCAGGTGACAATACTGAGGTCCAAGGCGGTATTCCTGAGGCCTTTCGATTAAATCAAGCTCATCGACAAAGTGGTAGGGTGAGAGTAAGGACGCCTGTAAACTGCAGGTTCAATGGAGGTTCAGTGGATCAGAAGCCTGCTATCAATGCTAGTAAACCCTAACCAAAGCCGACGCGTTCTTGTGCCACTCGCTCCATCGCTCAAAGGTGTAACCAAACCAATTGCAAATGCACTACACATTTAAGTTTTACTATTTACAAAGTAAGTTAGTAACATTATAACATGCATAGTACATACAAAATTCAAATACAATTGTAGTTTGTGACATGTCACATAAATGATAAATGATAAATTCTAAATTCACAATACATATTCAATTCATTAATGATCCAATAAGAGAAAGACAAGATAATAAGATAAAGACACTGACAACTGTTGAAGTGTTTAATATGAAAAACTCTAAAATTACACATAAATGCTTCAACATGACACTTATACTGTCAACTGTAATAGTAAATATTTCATTACATGAAACTGTTCAAAGCAATGAATAATTAACAACAAAAATCATTTCAGTCACAACAAACTAGGTTCTTCTAGTTTAATTAACAATGATACATTACATATGTGTTTCCTTCTTAAAAACCAAATAGGAAGGGAAAAGCCATATCAAACCTTGACCACATAGAACTTAACCTAAAACAACAATTAGAAGAACACATGATTCAAGAACATTTTTAAAATGACAATACCCCTGAGAACAAATTAATTCGTTATGAAGATTAGTATAAGATCAAATCCACAAAGTTAGAAATTGGTAGAGGAACCTATAAAGTTGAATGGGAAAAAAGAAGTTTAGACTATAATGAACAAATGAGTGTTAAAGAAATGGCGCATCAAGAAGTTGCACAAAGTATGTGCACACTAGATGCAGAAGTACCCTTTGCTCCTTGCTCCAAACCTTCCACAGCGAACCCATGACAAACCTACTACAAAAGAGAGAAGATAAAATGATAAAAAAAACAGAAAAGTCGCCTTTTTTAGGTCGTGCGGGTCATTTTTTCCGGATTCATTCCTGGAAATCGGGACACATTCCGGACTCGATCTTGTCCTGATTTCCAGACACGAATTGGCACGAATTGTGTTTGATTCGCCGGATTCAAGACACGTCGACCTATTTCAACGAATCCGATTTCAGAGATTTTGAAGAATGACACTTAGATTCTTTTTCTTTTCTTGAGATCAGATGATGTTAATCATCATCATCATCATCATCAATACTTCTAATAAGCTTACAATATAGTAAGATTGATATTTATCCCTATTTTAACTGATCTCAAGCGATTTTAAAAATATTAGCTTACAATATAGTAAGATTGATATTTATCCTTTTCACTAATCTCAAGGAATTTTAAAAATATTATTAAATTATTGAAATGACCTTTCTCATAACATTTTTTCTTAATTTTAATAAAATCCAGTATTGAAATGACTTTTCTCATAACATTTTTTCTACTTAAGTTTAAAAGATTTTTAAAAACTTGAGTTTAAGTTGTTTAGTGCCGAATCCA
>APFE031489792.1:77274-126477 GCA_000404065.3 Pinus taeda
AATTATGCACCCTAAAAAAACACCCCAAAGTACTTTATATATATATAGAGAGATAGATAGATAGATAGATAGATTTAGTGGGCCAGACATATATTTTGTATAATAAATTTTACGGATGTAAATTTTGATTGTTCAATTTAACTACCTTATATTAATATATAACTTATTAAACTATTCATTTTTAGTCATTGGATTTAATTGTAATAAAATAACTTTTGAGAAAAGTGTTATTGCTCATGGTTTGGTTATAACAAATGGTTTTGTACTTTATATTATTTAATCTTATTATATTGTAATTTTATTATAAATATTAAGTTTTTATGGGCTTATTAACTAAATTTAAACATAGTTACAAAATTATAATTTTACACCATTACATCTTTCTATACCTTTTTGCTTTTACATTTAAATTAAAAAATATTATAAAATAAAATAATTAAAATATTAAATTATGTTGTTCATACCAATTTTCTTACATTACACTTAAAGCAATACACATTTTTTCTATATTCGGTTTTTTTGCCCAATAAATTATTATTATCTTTAAACTAATTATAGATTCATTTAAGGATCAAATCTCTTGAAAATATTTAAACCTCTGTGAAGTTGAAAGAAATTTAATTAGTATTTTAGTACTTTTGCTTAATAGTGGATCAAACTTAATAAATAATTTTAACTAATTTAAAACTATTTTTAAAATATTTAAATATAATATTATTTTATAACATTTCATATTTAATACAAATCCATTTTCATTATAATTTTCTATTATCTCTTATACCATAATGATTTGTATTTAACAAAAAAAACACAAATATATATGAATGATGTTAATTATTTTATTTTTTTATTAATTTTAGTTAACATTTTATTACAATTAATTCAAAACAAAATTAAATTATTATTATTATTTAAGAAATTAAATTTAACCAGAGTAAGGTATTGTTCTTTAATATATTGTATAAATAATTTTATTATAATATTAACATTTTTAAAATATTTTTAAGAATTAATTATTTCTATTATATTAAAATAATATTTTTAAATATTTTTATAAAAGTTATACTTGATTCAAAAGTCTAACGGAGGAATTGTCTTAATTGTTAAAAATGGTTGGAATTGGGTAAAAAAAGTTTCAAAAATCTTGCAGAGGCAGTGTATGAATCGGGTTTTTGATGGTATAAATGGATTCAACACCATCAAAAACGTCTACGACACCTAATTTTTTTGAAGTTTAACAACTGTAACTTGTAACTTGGATTTACAAAAATCTTTGCTGGATTTTCTCTAAATATAACGGGAATTTCCATGACTTTCCAAGCATTACCTCCACCTCCTTAAACTACGCTATTCAAAAGTATAATGAACAAAATTAAAATAAAACTTTACCTTTTATTTTTAAATTCAAAATAATAAAACGCTACCATGAAAATGTTGAGTAAAAATGTATGAGACCATTTGCAATGGCGTTGTTTTCGCACAGAAGCAAGCGTCCTTCAGCTCCTGTTGACCAGCGTGCTTAAAGCGTCCATTCAGTTCGTCAGTGGACCTCAGACCTCCGCTGCTGGAAGTCCAGAGGAGACTGTCATCTATTTCTGCAACTCTACGGATAGGTATCGGTTCATCTTGTGCCGAGCTATAATAAGACTTTACAATGAGACTGGAAATTGAATATCGTTGTCAGGCTTTTTGGTGTCCACGCTCCAAGAGGTTTGCAGGATTGTTCGCCAGTGTGAAACACTTTGCTAGGAAGTATGGCTGCAAAAAGTTCAAGCACTCTATGCCAAAACTTTTTAGGGGTGGAGCGGGTTTGCCTACAGAGTGTTTGTAATTAATTTTCTATTAGATACTGGTCAAAACCTGTGAAGTTTGTCTTGCGTTTAGGATACACAATTTTCATAGTTTACTTCTTTTCCGATTTTTGTGAAATTCTTGTCTAGAAGATCACTATGTTTTTAGGATACACAATTTTCATAGCTTATTTCTTTTCCCATTTTTGTTTGTCATATTCTTGGCTAGAAGATCACTATGTTTCATGGTTAGGGAAATATCTGGGCTCCTTCCTTGCAACTAGAATTCATAGTAGGACTCACGACCCTTTGGGAGTGATGTGTCTGTTTTTTGAAAAGAAGAAATTAAATCTAACAGACCTTAAAGAGTGTGGTATTGTAAAGGATTCTATTGTTTTCTTTGTTGAAGGACTTAAAGGTGGAGCTAGGTGAAGGGGGACCTTTTCTATTACTAAATCCATGTTTTTCAAGGATGTCCTTAAACCCAACTCTAGCTCTTTGCCGGTCAAGGATCTTTTAGGGTCAAGGTTTGTGGTTGAACATTCTAGAGATGCCCCATGCCTTGAAGTAACATATGTTGACACTAATTTTAAGGCTACTGAATTGCAAGAAAAGACAATAGTATGTCGTTTCAATGGATTCTGATCCTCGTCATCTACCCTTAAAGACTAGACACAAAATTTGGAGTTATATTCTGTCATTTTTTTTTTGTGGTGGTCTTCAAACATTTTGAGGAAATGCAGAAAATCCTTGACCAAGGTCCATGGTTTTGGGGGCGCACCAGAGTTTCAGTGAAGCGATGGTTCCTAGGCTTTAATCCTCTTACTATTTCGGATATGTCTACTCTAGGTTGGGTAAGGTTGCCCAACTTTCCCATTCACTTTACCCATCTGAAGGTTTTAGAATAGGTGGTTAACTTACTTGGGGCTATTTATTAAAATAGACGGGGACAAGTTATCTTAAGGAATCTCCACCTATGCCTGCATATGTGTTGAAATTGATTTTCATAAATGTTTGCTCAATAAAATAGAGCTTCAGTGGCATGGTAATGTGTTTTATCATCCCTTAGACAATGAAAACACAATTTTCCGATGTAGGAACTGTGAACAAGCTGGTTACACATAAAATGTTTGTCCTTTTCCAAAAGGAACAATTTTCCGATGTAGGAACTGCCAACAAGTTGGTTACCTATAAAATGTTTTTCCTTTTCTGAAAGGAGTTGTCTCCTTGCTGCTGCTTAAGAATTAGAGTCGTGGTTGGAGAGATCCTAAGGACGAACCTTGATATAAAGAAACAACTGGTCAAAGAAAAGACAAGTCGCAACACCCAAAAACAATGTCAGGGATACCACTGCCCCCAAGAGCATCGTTTCATTTCACTACAGGGATGAACTGACCAAGGAAAGAGCAAGATTGTGATTTAGCAATGGTTGTGACTACCTTAAGTAGACAAAAATGAACTCATAAAAACAAACCTTTCTAATAGTCATAAGGAAATGACAAACAAGGATGATTCCATGGCATTGGAATTGTATGAAGGTAATGCGACCCCTGATTCTTCTGCAATAGGGTGTGTTGATGTAGAGGCTTGGTTCGAGGTTCAAAAGAGAAAATGGAAGAAGGAAAAACTAAGGTCATGTCTTGGGAATTAATTCCAGAATTACAAGTTTTGTAATTGGCAGTGCAAGGGCACATCCTTTTCTGAGTAAGTGTTTGTACTATGGAGTTGGTTTTTCTCTGGACTATTCATCCAGTTTTGTGGAGTAGGCACTTAACACATTATGGCGGTTTGGTTTTGGGTTTATGTTTGCATACCACTATCTTGGACATGGTCTGTATTCCCTTGGGCATAGATGTTGAGGCTGGTTAGACACCTCAACGTTTTTGGTAGTTTGATGGTTTATGCTTTGGTTATTGCAGCTTATGATTTTATTTGGTAATACATTATTGAGTGAATTTGGATATTGTTTGTTTACTAGTAACACACTTTGGTGCTAGAAGAATTTTTAGACACTCATGTAGTTGTAATATCCTTGGTTTAGAGTGGGATTTTTTGCTATCGTTTATAATTATGTACATTGTGTAGATAATTCTGTACATCAGATTTTCTGGAGTTGAAACTTATATGACGTTTTCACCTATAATCTCTATTTTTTAGAATGCAATATAATATGTTTTTAGAAAACAAGTTACAAACCAACATTCATAATAATAAAGCTTTACAATTAAAATGGGCTTTTCCATTTATTATATTTTCCTTTATTTCACTTGTACATAAATGATCCCATTTAGTTTCTTTATTTGACTTCTACATGCATTATATATATATATATATATATATATATATATATATATATATATATAATTATTTTATTATTTATATAATTTTATTTATATAAATTATATAATAAAAATAATTATTTTAATTATTATATATTAATAAAAAGTTTTAATGAAATTATGCTAATAATATAATTAACTAATAATATTTGGGGCATAGAATAGATGGTGATGGGGTGTACTATTAATTCATTCCACAATGTGAAGGTCATTGGTTCAAAACTCAGTGGGAAAAAATTTGGTCATGTTAAGGGTTGGTGCAATCCCCAAGTGATTTTGACATCTTAGATGCCCATGGGTTGTGGTTTCTCAAGACAATAGTCAAGTCCGTAGTCATCTCTCAAGGACACAGACAACTTGAAAAATGCAAAATAATAATTAATTAATCATTTTAAAAAATAATTTTCGCTATATTTAATATTATTAATTGCATGTGTATATATCACTCTATCAAGAATATTGTTAATGTCCTTAATGGTATGAAAATTGAAAATTACCTCTATTAAGTGTTGTTGACGGTATGAAAATTGACCAAAGATTCAAACATTGGAGTTTAAAGCCTACACTACCATTTTAGTAATAGCAATATCTGGACATCACAATTTATAAATATAGGCATATTTAAAACCTTCAATCACAATATCTATTACCAATGTGATTCAATCAAAGTCTTGAGCTTGCAATTGACTTCTCATCCATTGACAAACCTCTGATATGATCCAAAGTCGAAGTAGGTAATATTTAAGATGGGCAAGAACAAACAAACATTCCCAAGATAAGAAGGCATGGTGGTGGGAAGCATTCAAAATCTTTGAAGTCGATTGACATTCCCAAACCTTTGTCACTTAGGACTATCTTTTTGGGACAATATAGGGAGGTTGAAGTTGAGGGTGTTGTTAGGTTGTTGGTAGTTCATGTCCATGACGAGGGAGGAATTAAGCAGTGGATTGAGAAGTGTTGGACCCCTATCTTAAAATATCGTCCAAGAATAAGCTTGATGCACAATGGATGGATTTGTTTTCATTTCCTTAGTCAATAGGATGCATCGCTGATATTGGTGTCACCTTGGGTGAAATGTAGGGGGTTCTTAATCCTTCATAAATGGAAAATTAACTTCCATTCTTTCAAAGAATCGCCTTTTCAAAAGCTTAATTGGGCTAAATCCTCAGTCATTCCTTCATATTCCTCATATCACCTTTTGATTCTCTTATCTTAGGTGAGTGACTCTCAACACAAGGCTTTTCCTTTCAAATTCAATCAAACTTGGTTGGAACACAAAGAGTTTGAAGCTATTGTTAATGAAGTTTGGAAACGACCTATCATTCCAAAAATATTGTATTATATGGATAATATTTGCTTTAAATTAGAAACTTTGAAGTCAGAGGTCTGTAAATGGGAATTGACACAAAAAGTTGTTGATTTATAGGCATAGGATGTTATTGAAGTTGCTTTGAGCTCTCCTAGTGATCCTTGTGATCCCTCTTTCCTCTCAAAACAACACAAATCAAGGATTCTGGATCTCGAAGCCAGAAAAATACTCAAGGCTCAGGAAGAAGTTTGGCAGATCAAAAGTAGAGCTATTTCGGTTGCGACAAGGGAAAACAACACAATTTTTTTCATAATCATGCCTCTTTGAGGAGAAAGGAGAATGGATAATCTTATTTAGGGTATTCATGTCAGAATGGAAGATATTGTTCCACACAACTAGACATTGAAAAGGTTGTTATCTATTTTTTAGGGGTTTATATGAAGCAAAAGACCACTCCTTTGAGTTGCAGATCGATTTCATTAGACATTTGCCGCAAATGTTTTAAAATTCAGAGAATGGAGTGATGGGTAGGTTGGTCACGAAGGATGATACACAAGGTTCTTATATCTTGTGCTAAAGACAAAAGCCCCAACCCAGATGGGTGGGGGCTTGAACTATTTATACAATTTTTGGAGCTTATGTCATTAGATATTTTAGCAGTGGCTGAAGAATCTAGGACCAAATGTTACATATCCACGGCTATTAATTATACATTCATAACATTAATTCCTAAAAAGAAGCATCTGTCTTCCTTTGTGGATAATTGAACCATTTCGTTCTGTAACTCTGTCTACAAGATAATTTATAAATTTATTGCAAACAGGTTGATTTTTTTTTTTTTTGATGGAGCACATTTCGTTGGAATAGTTCAAATTTTTGAAGGGGAGGCAAATACAAGACGTAGTGGCTATAACACAAGAATGCCTCCACTCCATCAAGGTGGGGAAACTTAAGGTCTACATGATGAAGATAGATCTGAACAAAACCTTCAAAAATGTAGATTGGGAGTTCCTGAGGTTGATCCTCCATAAGGTTGGTCTTTCCCGACAAAACATCGACTAGATAATGGCTTGCATAACATATACTAATTTTGTGGTGATTATAATGGGTTTTCGACATCATTCTTTAAGGCATTTAGGGGTTTGTGACAAGGTTGCACATTGTCACCCCTTCTCTTCCTACTGGTCATGGATGGACTAAGCAAGAAGTTGGTTGATTCAAGAGATTGTGATCTCATTAAGGGAATCGAGTTGACTCGACATATCAATATTTTCCACCTAATGTGTTATGCTCTTAACCTGCAAGACGATACCCGAATACCAAATATGCGAAGAAATATACCCAGAACATAGAACAATGAGAAATAACAACAAGTATTTTATTATTCAAAAAGCAATGTTCACTTGCCTCTTCGAGGGGGCAACCTCCAATAGAGCTAAGCTCAATTACAAAATAAGACATGATGCTCCTCAAGGGGAGTTTCTATCCTTTATATAGGATTCATACATGCAATACCATGGGGCAATACCATGGTTCTTATTAATTCCACCTATCTAATACCATGGCCCATTTGCAACTAACTGTGGCCCCTTCATTTAATGTGGGTTAACCACTTACAATTATTAATATGGGCTTTATTGACTCTTTATTTAACTATAGCTATGACTCGATCCTATTACATAAATAAGGGGGTTAGGGTTGGACCCTAACATGCCCTCCCCCATTAAAATAGCCTTGTCCTCAAGGATGAAGCTGCTAAAACTGCTGAAGGATAGTAGCTGGTTCCCAGGTTGCATCTTCCGGAGAGGTTTCTTTCCACTTGATGAGGACTTCCTTGATCGTGCGGCCACGTAGGTGCCACTCTCGTGTGTCAAGAACCTATTCAGGTTGGATTCATATTGACCCTTCTTCATCCACTTCAAGTAGACTGGTCTGAATTCTACAATGATTCCCAATCACTTTCTTGAGGCACGAGACATGGAAGACTGGATGGATCTTTGCAGTGGGTGGAAAATCTAGCTTGTAGGCGACTTCTCCAATGCGCTGAAGTACTTGATACGGTTCGTAGAATTTTGGAGATAATTTCTGACAACCCTTGTCTTTGAGTGATGTCTGCTTATATGGTTGCAGCCCCAAAAATACCTGATCCCCTTCTTGAAATTGGTGTTCTGAATGATGTTGATCTGCCTGTTGCTTCATGTGGTTTTGGGCCTGATAAAAATTCCCTCTAATGTGGACCAACATGGTTGTCCGGTTCTGTAGGAGTTGATCCACTGCTTGTACCTTCGAGCATCCCTTGATATAAGAAGTAGGGGAAGGAGGGATTTTACCATAAACTGCTTCATATGGAGTCTTTTGGTGGTGGCATGATAGTTGGTGTTATACCACCAGTCGGCTAGAGGTAACCACTGTACCCAGAGATGTTGCTTTTCTGAAGTGAAACACCTAAGGTAGGTCTCCAAACATTTGTTGACTGCTTCAGTTTGACCATCAATTTGTGGATGATAGGAAGTAATGAGTTGTAGTTGGGTACCTTGTAGCCTGAAGAGTTCCTGCCAAAAGTTACTGGTGAAGATTGGATCATGATCAGACACAATGGAAGTGGGCATGCCATGCAATTTGAAGATCTGATCCATGAAAGATTGAGCGACCAAAGTCGGTGTAAAAGGGTGGGGTAGGGCGCAAAAATGAGCATACTTAGAAAGCTTGTCCACAACCACCATGATGACTGACTTGTTTCCTGACTTTGGAAGACCTATAATGAAATCCATAGAAACCTCCGTCTAGATTGAGGCCGAGATGGGCAAGCGCTATAATTTGCCTGGGGATTTGACTGTTTCTCCTTTTTGGCGCTAACAGACCTTGCATTCAGCTACAAAAGTAAGAATGTTCTTTTTCATGCCTGTTCAGAAAAATGAACTTCGAGTGCGAGCATACGTCTTTTGAAAGCCTAAATGTTATGCAGTGGGAGATGAGTGCAACTCCACCAAAATGCGACTTTTGAGTGTGGATGTTGGTGATATTATGACTCTGTCCTTGTAGCGAAGAATCTCATCCTACCATGAGTAGCCTACTGTGGAATTTGGATCCGCCCGCATTTGATTAATGAGTTGGGAAAGCCAAGGATGTGAAAACCATTCCTTGCGAGCCTCTTCAATTCATTCTTGAATGGGAAAGGAAATTGCGAGCAGGGTACTTTCCTCCTCAAATTGGCGAGATAATGCATCTGCTACAATATTTTCGCACCCTTTCTTGTAAATGATCTCATAATCATATCCCAACATTTTGGCTAGCCATTTATTTTGTTGTGGCAAGGATAGGCGTTGCTCCAAAAAATATTTAAGGCTTTGAAGGTCTGTGTAGATTTGGAAACGTCACCCCAATAAGTATGATTGCCATGTATCTACTGCATGTAAGATGGCCATCATCTCCTTCTCATAGGTAGATTGTCCCAAATTCTTCCCACTTAGTTGTTGGCTTGTGAAGGCCAAGGGTTGACCTTCTTGCATTAAGACCACCCCAATACCCATACCAGAAGCATCACATTCAATCACAAAATATTTCGTCAAGTCGGATAATGCTAAGACTGGAGTGGAACACATGGAATGTTTGAGAGATATAAAGGCCTGTTGTGCTTCATCATTCCAGAGGAATGAATTTTTCTTGAGGAGTTGAGTGAGGGGCCTAGCAATGCGACCATAATTGCGGACAAATTTGCGATAGTAGCCCGTGAGACCTAAAAATCCTCTCAAGCTCTTCAAGGTCTTTGGTTGAGGCCAATCCTGCATGGATTGGATCTTTTTGGGGTCCACCTTGACACCTTCACGCCCCACAATGTGACTCAAATACTCAACTTCTTCCATGCCAAAAGAGCACTTGGACATCTTGACAAATAATTTATGCTTGCGGAGCAATTGCAAGAGTAGACCTACATGCTGAAGATGTGTGCCTCAGGTGTGACTGTAGATGAGGACGTCATCAAAGAAAACAAGGAAAAATTTTCTGAGATATGGTTTGAGCACTCTGAAAAGTGGATGAGGCATTACAAAGACCAAATGGCATGACCAGGAACTCATAATGGCCTTCATGAGTTTAGAAAGAAGTCTTTGGAATGTCTACTTCTTTCATGTGAATTTGGTGATAGCCCGAGCGAAGGTCGAGCTTAGTAAAGAATTCAGCCCCATTTATTTCATCTAGCAAATCATCGACAATCAGGATGGGAAATTTATCTTTGATCATCAACTTATTGAGGGCCCTGAAGTCTAGACACATATGCCATTCCCCATCTTTCTTGAGCACCATGACCACCGGCGATGAATAAGGACTAATGTTGGGACGAATGACACCTGCTTCCAAGAGTTCCTTGATGATTTTTTCAATTTCATTCTTTTGGGTGAATGGATATCTATATGGGCACATATTTGGTGGCTAGGCCCTTGGGACCAAAGTAATGCTATGATCATGTTCCCCTCTTGAGGGTGGAAGCCCATGAGGCTTGTCAAAGACTAGCAGATGGTTGTTTAAGATCTGTTGCATCTCAGGATGAATATGAAGAGAATTGGATTCAAAGGCGTGGATGGCATTAAATTGGGCTATAATTCCATGGTGGCCATTTTTTGACAATTTTTCCATCCAATGTGAGCTGATGATAGAGGGAGCTCCCACCTAGAGTCCGCGGAGGGTATGTGTGTGGTTGTTTTTCTTAAAGCTCATATATAACTCCTAGAAATCCATTGTGATTGGGTCCAGTGTGCGAAGCCATTCAACACCTAAGACAATGTCGCACCCTCCCATGTGTATGGCAAACATGTGGGTCTTTAATTGATAATTTCCCCATTTGAGGTTTGACATTTTCACAACACCCTTCACATTTCATTGTCCCCCCATCAGCAATTTGGACCTGGAAGTTAGAAACTGCTCGGACAAAACAATGCACTACTTCTGCGACTCTTTGATGGATAAAGTTATGTGTACTGCCACTATCAATCAAGACTACTACTGGGTGATGCTTAATAAAACCCCTAATTTTGAGAGTTTGGGGAGAAGAAATCCCGGCCAAAGCAAGCAGCGAGATAACTGGTTCTTCAAGTACATTGTCCTATTGGTTGTCCTCTTCTTCCTCCTATGGTTCCTCAAATGGTGGGGCTTCCTTCGATGAACTGTGATCAGTAGCATCAATTTGAAAGAAATTGGGCTCCTTGCATTTATGCCCAGGGGAGTATTTCTCATCAGAGTAGTAACACAATCCTTTCTTTCTCCTTTCCACCATTTCTGTTGGTGACACCTTTCAAACCTTGAGTGTTTGGGTAGTGCTTTGAGCCTGGGTGGGGTGACCCTTGGCTATGAAATTTGGGCGATGGGACTGGGCTGCTAATGCACGTTCTACTTCAAGAGCTATCCTACAAGCATCCAACCATGAGATAGGGTGTTGCAGTCAAACGTGGGCTTATATGGCTTCTTTGAGACTAGTGACAAAACATTCCATGTAGAACTTATCGTGTAGACCTCCTGTGTGGAAGGCTAAGGCTTCAAAGGCTGTAATATATTTGTTCATTGTTCCTATCTGTCGGAGTTTAGTGAGACGACCCAAAAAGTTAGATTCATGGTCAAAGTGATCTGTAAGAGCTTTTTTTGAATGTCTTCCAAGTCAAGGGCCTTCCATAGCAACATTGATGCCATTGCCACCATTGCCATCTTTCATTGTCCAAGTACATGCTACACACACTAAGCTGAGTCACATCATCCATGATGTGAGTGAGTGTGAACAAATTGCTCCATTTGTGCTATCCATGTGGCCAGGTAAGAGCCATCAAATTTATACATGTCTAGCTTGGGTGGTTGCGACTGGGATTGTTGGTGGGTGCCAAAGAGGTGAAGAGACTAACTAGACTTGCCCTCAATGTTTTCATTGCCAATATATGCCTCCGCGCATTCCTCCATATTGCCCTTTGAGAGTGTTTCATTTAAGTTCTTCAGCTGCAACAGTACATCTTTCAATTGTGATTCAACATTGTCAATCCTCTCATTAGCCATAGCTTGAGCTCTAGTTTTTACCATGCAACGACCTGATGTACTTGAAATTTGGGACTGCCCGAAATTTTTTTGCACTAACAGTTGAATGGTACCGCCTTGCTCAGCTCGTCGACGTGATTCTTATGGGCTAAGTCTCCAATAAGCGTCCCAGTATTTATTTTTATTTTTATTTCTATTTCTATTTTTAACTACTCTAAACGAAGTTTTACTCCTTGCTTAGGAATACTGCAGTGGCCAAATCCCAGAAAATTCAATGCTACCCAAAGTCCTGCGAAAATCACAACTAGGTATAGGAACCCACACAATTAGGCATATATTATTGTTGTGACAGCTACAGAGCCCAAACTACTAGATCTGGATGGTGGATATGATATATCTGATAGATCTAAATGGCTAATCCGATAGATTTGAACAGCGTAACTGATTGTTGCTACTGCGACAAAACACACCCACGAGATGTGATATGGAAAAGATGATGCTTGATCCAGAGATAGAGAAGGGAACTATGGTCTCTAGGAGTGTCAGGTGCTACAGATCACAATATCCATAAGGGTCTGATGGTAGTACTCAACCCAATCTTTCAAGGCACTAACCAAGGAGGATCAATCGTACCCTTAGCCGTACAACCCGACTACCCTATCATACGCGCGAGTAATCTCCCTGAATGTTGTCCTCGGTTTACTGTAGCAGCAAGACAACTGACGATTTATCTATGGCAAGGTTTCAAGGGAGCTAGGGGGCTCCCGATATACCTAGAGGGTACTTGGAAGACAGTCCGTGCACAATTCTGCCTAATGCATTACTACTCGAAGGGGTACCCACAAGGGTTACAAGGGAGTCCAGCAAGCATGACCACATCTTGTATTTCTTGTGTGCATGCCTCCCCAAATTTGCAGGTTTATGCGCTCAACGACAGATCCTGTGGTTTAAAGACGCTGAAACACATCTCTAGCCAAATTTTTATTTTGCTAAAAATTGGAGATCCCACTGGCCCTGGAAAGTGCTCTAATAACACTTGTTATGCTCTTAACCTACAAGACGATACTCGAATACCAAATATGTGAAGAAATATACCTCGAACATAGAACAATGAGAAATAACAACAAGTATTTTATTATTCAGAAAGCGATGTTCACTTGCCTCTTCGAGGGGGCAACCTCCAATAGAGCTAAGCTCAATTACAAAATAAGACACGATGCTCCTCGAGAGGAGTCTCTATTCTATATATAGGATTCATACATGCAATACCATGGGGCAATACCATGGTTCTTCTTAATACCATCTATCTAATATCATGGCCCATTTGCAACTAATTGTGGTCCCTTCATTAAATACGGGTTAACCACTTACAATTATTAATATGGGCTTTATTGACTCTTTACTTAACTATAGCTATGACTCGATCCTATTACATAAATAAGGGGTTTAGGATTGGACCCTAACATAATGTTTGTTGACGATCTCATTTTCGGTGGCAAGCTATCCATTATTGAGTGGTCATAGATGCATATGATTCTCATGTGTTTTGGGTCAACTTCATGCCTATTTATGAATAAGAGGAAAAAAAAAGTTGATTTCTAACCACCAAGAGGACCGAGTGATCTTGTTGATCTGTGACATATTTCTGGTTTCCTCCATGCCCATGGATTCTAGCTTTGTTTATTTAGGTTTTAAAATATAGCCTAACAATTGCGTTAATTTGGATTGGGAATGGTTGCTACAGAAGTTTGAAAAGAAGTTTATGTATTGGTTATACAAGTGGCTTTCTATTGGTGGGAGGCTAATTCAGATCAAGTATGTTCTCCAATATATTTCATTTTTTTGGATGCATATTTATTGTTGAAAAAAATGCAAGAAAAATCCTATTTTAATTTGTCCTTGAATTAAATTAGGAATTAAATTCTAATTCTAATTCTCATAGCAACTTCTAACAGATAACTAAGTTAAGTTGAATTAGTTGGCTCAATAAATTCAAGTTGGGAGTCTATCTAGAGTTATGTAGAGTGATCCCTAAATCTTAGGGGCCCAGGTTGAGTTCCTACTGAGTTGTAATTATTGAAATCAGTTTAACTAAGTTAAATTCAGGTGAACTCGTTCTAACTGATGGAGGAACTAGTGAGAGGTCAAGTGAATTAAATTCGATTTAATTCACATGCAATGATCAATCAAATAAATGATAATTCGCTTATAAATAAATTGTGCCTGTCAGTTTTGAGAAAATCCTATGGATGAATTGCGCAGTTATGGATGATGAATTTACCAATTAAATATGGGATAATTCCCTAGGAAACTTCACAAGGAAGTAGGAGCTTGGCAAGTAGCAGATTTAGCTAAGTATTGGCTTGAGTTGGGTTGTGAAGCAGTGAGATAGATTGTTCCTTTGCAGAGATTTTTCGGGTTGAACAAGCATTGTATTTTCTTTGCAGGTCTTCTGATTAATGCAATATACAAATAACATGGGTTTTTAGCTGCGGATTTCCCCATAAAATTATTGTTTTATGTGTGATTGAAATTCTTCCTTTTTTGCTTTCTGATTTCATCGATCATTTTTTGTTTCTACTAATGATTAGAATAGATTCAAGTCAAATGCTTTAGCATATTACAATGTACAGTTTGAATCTACAAGAAAATTCTACATGGTATTAGAGCTGAAATCACTATAGAAGAGGAGAATACGAGTTTGTTGTGCAGGTCAAATTGAATTTGTAGTATCATACTTCAGATCCAACAGGATGACATTCTACAGATTGAGACTTGAGTATGCCCTTGACGGTGGCTCGAGTTACGTAGCTTGGAAGGATAGGATGGAGGCAGTGTTGGAAGACAATGAGTTGAAGGAATTCATAGATAATGATATCTTGAAGCCTCCAACATTTGATGCGAAATATCTGTCAAAATGGAGAAAGTGTGTGGCAAAGGTGAGAAGGATTATCCTAGAAGAAGTTCGGGATCATATTGTCTCAAATCTCCATGGTAAGGAAACTCCATTTGCAATGTGTAAGGCCTTGACGAACCCATTTCAAAACAACATTGACCACAAGAAGATGGCACTAAAGGACAAAATCAAAAAGGTCAAGATGGATAAGGGTGATACAATACCGAAGTGCTTGACCAATTTCACCCAATGTCGGGATGAGATTGAAAGTTTCAGTGTTACTGTTGTAGAAGATGCTTTGGTGAGCCTATCACTTCTAGGACTTCCCAAGAGCTAACACAACTACTAGGACTCAGTTAATGGGAGGGATATACTACCAGAATGGGAGCAATTGTGGTCTGACTTGGTGCAGGAAGAGATTTTATGGAACACCAAAGATGGATCCTCATCCAAGCATGATGATGAGGAGAACTGTGCCTTAGCTAGAAGGGTGAAGAAAGGGAAGGGGAAGTCATCACATGCCAAATCATATTCCAGTTAGGGTGGCAAGAATAAGGACATGTCGAAAATTAAATGTTTTCACTGTCACAAGTTGGGACACTATGCCACAAAGTATACGCACAAGAAGGCCAATAAGAAGCCCTCAAGAGGAGTAGCAGGTGAAGCTTTTGCTTCACAATTCGAATTGGATTTCACCCTCATCGCCTACATGGTGACATCGGTGATGGTAGTGTGTGGTACCTAGATAGTGGATCCTCATTCCATATGATTGAAAATAAAGAGCTATTTAGTGACTTGGAGGAGAACAACCTCCAGATGCACATTGAGATGGGAGATGATGGTAAGTATAACACAATTGATATCAGCATTGTTACCTTTCAAAGGGAGTCTGGTTCTCCCCTCACATTAAAAGATGTCATGTATGTTCTAGGTTTGAGGAAGAACTTGGTTTCTATTTCCATGTTGGAGGATTGTGGCTATGATGTGATATTTAGCAAGGGAAAGGATTTCCTTTGTCACATAGCCTCAGTATAGGTGAAGCAGATCGGGGTTTAGGTGAAGAACCTCTACAAATTGGATGTAGAAGATTGCGTTACTTTGAGCACTAAAGAAGAGAAGGTGCAGATCCGAGACATCAATGAGTTGTGGCATAGAATATTTGGACACTTGCACCATGGAGCTTTGAATATCATGCAATAAATTTCTACAGGACTTCCCAAGGGTACACTAAAGCAGAGATACACATGCAAACGGTGTACATTGGGGAAGTACATCAAATCTTCCTTTCATGATAAAGACAGCCGAGCGCAAGCGATCCTTGATCAAGTTCACTCATATGTGTGTGGACCATTCTCGACAACATCCACATCCAAGCACATTTAATTATACAATATTTGTTGATGATTTTTCATGTAAGTGCTGGATTTTCTTCATGCAGAAGAAAGATCAGATGTTCACTAAATTTTGTGAATTTAAAGCATTTGCAAGAAATATACTGGGATGAAAGTTAAAGCTCTCAGAGGTGATAAGATTGGAGAATATGTGTCGAATGAATTCAATAACTTATGTGCATCAAATGGAATTCAACGGGAATTGATAGCACCTCATAACCCACAACATAATGGGCTGGATGAATGAGAAGAACATGATTATTGTGGGAGAAGCATGGGAAATGTTACATTATTAGGGCCTACGGTGCACTTGTGGGCTAAAGCATGCAACACCACTGTTTATTTGCATAAGATAAGCCCTCATTGAATTCTCGAGATGAGTACACTAGAAGAATCTTTTTCGTGTAAGAAACTAGATGTGCCACACTCCAGGATCTTTGGTTCATCATTTTACTTTCATGTTACCAAGGATGCATGGAAAAAGATAGATCAAACAATTGAGTTTGGCATATTTGTGGGGTACACTGATAAACCTAACAACTATCAGGTGTACCTTCCATCCAACAAGATGAAAGTGGTTCGTAGAGATGTAAAGTTTGATGAAAAGAAGTCCATGAGATTTTCCCTTGAGAGGGAGCTTCAGTTACATGCAGATGAGGAGCTTTTAATTCCAAAGGAGGAACCTCAGGATGATGTGGAGTAGCCACATACAGAGGAGAAGAGAGTGGAACACTCACTCATGCAAAGACTTCCAAAGATGGGAGAAAGTGCACCAGAGAGGCTGACAGATTGATGCATGATGCTAAATAGAATGTGGGAGCACCCACATCATAGCACGAGAAGAGGTGGTCACCAGAGCGATACACTGGCTACATGGCTCTAATAAGCGAGAGTGTAGAGATTGAGCCATTCTCATTTGAGGAAGCAATGTAGAAACCAGAATGGGTTGATGCCATTGTTGAGAAGTATGACTCCATTATCAGAAACAATGTTTGGGAGGTGGTCCCAAGGCCAACATACAAGTTAGTGGTGAGTTCCAAATGGATTTACAAAGTAAATCAAGCAGCAGATGAGAGTGTGGAGAGACATAAGGCCAGATTTATGGCTAGAGGGTTCTCTCAAGTAGAGGGAATTGATTATGATGAGACCTTTTCTCTTGTAGTGAGGTACTCATTTATCAGATCTATTCTAGCACTATCAATGCAGATGGGAAGGAAGATACATCATATGGATGTAAAGGCAACATAGCTCAACGACATGATTGAGGAAGAGGTGTATATTGAGCATCCAGAAGGATTTGAGACCTTCAATAGAGAGTCACATGTGTGCAAACTCAAGCGAGCATTGTATGGACTAAAGCAAGCACCCCATGCTTGGTACACCAAGATTGACATCTATTTCACCCAGTTGGGCTACACAAAAATGAAGCAGATGTGAACCTTTAACATATTGTGGTTGAAGGTAAATTGTTGATTATAGTATTACATGTCAGTGATTTGATTCTAGTAGGTGATGAGAAGCTGATTAAATCTTAAAAAGAGGATCTTGCAAGAGATTTCGAGATGAATGACCTGGGGCTCATGCACTATTTTCTTGGTATGGAGGTATGGCAAGGAGATGAGGAACTGTTTTTCTCTCAAGGAAAGTATGCCAATGAGAAACTAAGGATTTTCCACATGGAGAGAAACAAACCAATGGAGACTCCTCTAGTAGGTAACTGAAGGAAGGAGGATGCTACTTCAGGTGAAGTAGTGGAGGCTACTATCTATAGACAGATTGTGGGTTCACTTATGTATTTGGTGAGCACACAGCCGGATATGTGTTTTGCAGTTAACTAACTTAGTCAAGCCATGGTCAAGCCAACCAAACTATATTGGTAGGCAACTAAACATGTGTTGAGATACCTCAGAGGCACCACTCAGTTTGGTCTTTGGTACATACGGATAGAGGGAGTGAAGCTTCAAGGCTTCACAGATGCAGATTGAGTAGCGAGTCCATCTGACAGGAAGAGCACATTAGGGGGAATCTTTAGTATTGGGTCAGCAATAGTTTCTTGGTACAATAGGAAGTAGAGATCAAATGCACTCAGTTCAACAGAAGCAGACGACATGGTTGTTAGTCAAGCAACTTGTGAGGCTATCTGAACGAGGAAGATCCTTGTTGGGTTGTTTGGTTAGCAGATGGATCCTACGATGATTTACTGTGACAATCAGAGTTGTATCAAACTCTCTGAGAATCTAGTTTTTCATGATCGGTCCAAGCATATTTACATTTGGTGTCACCATCTACAAGATTGTGTGCATAGATGAATCATGTTGCTGGAGTACATTCCTATAGAGGAGTGGGATGCATATATTTTGACAAAGGCATTGTCAAGATGCAAATTGGATTTTCTTAGACGTAGGATCAGGGTAGAAGATAATCCTTTTCTTGTGGAGAGGGAGTGCTGAAAAAAATGCAAGAAGAAAATTCATAATTTAATTTTTCATGGAATTAAATTGTCTTCTAATTCTCATAGCAACTTGTAATAATTAAATAAGTTAAGTTGACTTAGTTGGCTCAGTAAATTCGAGTTGGGGGTCTATCTAGATTTGTGTAGAGTGATCCCTAAATTAGGGGGCCAGGTTGATTTCTTATTATTTAATTCAGTTTAACTGAGTTAAATTTGGTTAAATTAATTCTAACTGATGGAGGAACTAGTGAGAGTTCAAGTGAATTAAATTGGATTTAGTTCACATGTAGTGATAAATAAGATAACTGATCATTCACTTATTAATAACTTATGCATGTCAGTTTTGAGAAAGACCCAGTTGAGATTGGAGTTTAGGGACAATGTACTATCAGTTGTAAAATCATTTAAATTAAACTGATGGTGCTTGCACTTAGAGGAAGGCCTATGAATGGATTTCGCAGGTTATGGACGAGGAATTTCCCAATTAAATATCGGCTAATTCCCTAGGAAAATGTGCAAGGAAATAGGAGCTTGGCAGGCAACAGATTTCGCTAAGTATTGGCTTGAACTGGGTTGTGAAGTAGTGAGATAGATTCTCGTTGTGTAGAGATTGTTCGGGTTGAACAAGCATTTTATTTTCTTCTCACAACATATGATTAATGCAATATACATATAACAGGGGTTTTTAGCTGTGGCTTCCCCATAAAATTATCGTGTTATGTGTGATTGAAATTCTTCCTTTTCTGTTTCATGATTTCATTGATCAAATTTTATTTCCGCTGATGAGTATAGTATATTCAAGTCAATTGTTTTAACATATTACAATCTTCAGTTTGAATCTAAAGGAAATTCTACATTTACATGATCCCGATGGAAATCATACATAAAATAAATGCAATTATGGCAAGATTTTTGAGGACCGGATGCAATCAATTAGGGAAAATACATTTCGTGTCACTACCTAATTCTACCAAAGTTGTCGAGGTGGGAGGTTGGGGTATTTTGGATACACTTTCCTTCAACAGTGCATTGATTAACGAGAGTCTCTAGAGAGGGCTGACAGGCAGGGGTATTTGATCACAAATTATTAGGGGCAAATGCATGAATTACAAAGCCTTTGATGTGTGAATCAAAGAAGGAGTGGTACATAAACACGCCTCTTCCTTTATTTAGCGTAGCATTATGAAAAAAAAAGCATTGGTTGTTTGAGGGACTTTGCTGGGAGATTGTGGATGGTACACAAATAGAGGTTGATCTTGATGTGATCAAAGCTTTACAAGGAAACCACTTTCTATCTACTCATCTCCTAAAACATCTACACAATAAAGATATTTTCACAATATCACATATATTCGCTTTTCAAGACTTTCCTAACATTTTTCAGTTGTGGCTTAGGGCATACAAGATTGGATTATTTAGTGTTCTAGCAAATGAAAGGGAACAATACATCCTGCAAATTAGCGTTGCGGGGGTCACAATTTATGAAAAGGTGGATAAGATGGATTGGGTTGGACAAACATATAATGGTCAAATTGTCATTAGAGAGATATACAAATCTATTTCAACGACCACAGTAACTCTAGAATACAAAGTTTGGTTTCAAAAGTCTTGGTCATGGGAGATTCCACAGAAACTTAAGTGTTTTTTTTGGCTGTCTTCACATAAAAAAAATACTTACGGAGAATCTTGTTCACAAGGGATTCATTGAACCTAGTATTTTCCCTCTATGCATGCAAAATTCAAAGGGTGTTTGACACATATTTTTGGTTTGTCCATTTGCTACAGAGGTTTGGACTAACATCTTGCATACACTTCACATTGCTTTTACTTGAGTCATTCGCTCATTGGAGGATTGTTTAAAACACTAGTTTGGGACGCAAAAGGATTATTGCACTTTTCCCTTCTACATCATATGGGGCATATGGAGATGTAGGAATAGAAGGATTTTTTATCATACAGTGGCTAATGTGAGGAACACTGATAAGGATGGTGAATTATTTTTCATAAATTGGTCCCAGGAAATGACCTCACAAAAAGAGAAGGATTAAAAAATGGGATATTTGGAAAACGTTCCGAACATCATATGGGGCATATGGAGATGTAGGAATAGAACGATTTTTTATCATACAGTGGCTAATGTGAGGAACACTGATAAGGATAGTGAATTATTTTTCATAAATTGGTCCCAGGAAATGACCTCATAAAAGGAGAAGGATTAAAAAATGGGATATTTGGAAAACGTTCCGAGTTGGCTTTCTTGATGGTGCTAGCTCAAACAGACAATGCGGTTGCTTTTTTGATGGTGCTAGCTCAAACAGACAATGCGGTTGTGGTGCATTCATAGTCTTTGAGCCTGGTTGCTTCTATCATTTCTGGTGAGAGGGTGGAAAGGTACCAATAGCAGGATTCAAATCATCGCTCTTTGATACGTCCTCATATGTACAAAATGGCTTGGAATTAATGATATACAAATATTTGGTAACTTACTTTTGGGGTTTTTTCTCGCAAAATCCCAAAAACACAAAAATTCATACACACAGAGGCAATGCTCTGTTTCCATTACTCCAGGATCTTTTTTGTGTAGGGAGGCTCTTAAAACAAATTACTCTGAACAGAGTATTTCATCACCATAAAATGATTTCTATTCATTAAAACATAAATCACTCATACATATTCATCCTCTATGCTGAGAGGGATTCACCCAAAATCAAATTCAACAACAAAAGTTACTTTGTCTCCTCTTGAGATTTTACACTATTGTGTGTAAAAATATCATTTACCTTTACTGCTGTAAAAACAGACTTTTACATTTACCACTATAGAAATAAAAATCAACACACTGCTGTGTGGAAATTACGCATTCACCAAAAACTTACATTACCCTTTTCACTGCTGTGTGAAACAATTCATGGTTTTCAATGATACATGCTTCCCCTGGTTTTCTTCATTCACCTCTTCACTTCATCGCTCCTGTTGTGCGTTTTCATTTTTTACACTTACCAAAATTGACCAACAACAATATGTTTTACTTGTCCCGTTAAAACCAAACTTACGCCTTTAACACTGCTGTGTGAAACAATTCATGGTTTTCAATGATACATGCTTCCCCTGGTTTTCTTCATTCACCTCTTCACTTCATCGCTCCTGTTGTGCGTTTTCATTTTTTACACTTACCAAAATTGACCAACAACAATATGTTTTACTTGTCCCGTTAAAACCAAACTTACGCCCGTGAAAAATAATTAAAAACAATCAACTTTGAAACTATATGACATTGCCCATGCCATTATTAATTCACGCCCATACATGCCGTAAGAAAAACTTAAATGTTTACCAACACCTATGACAAATTATTAAATCCCTTCATGGAGAAAGTCTGCAGTCAACCAAGCTCGTATTTTACTCCACGCAACATTAACTGCAACATTAACTGCAGGCTCGTATGCAACTTGAGATGCCAGTCGACCGTTGATTTGCCCTCCTCGAATCGAACGGCTGAGGTGAATATCAGAAGGCCTTTTTAACCGAACTTTACTCCACATAACATTTATTGCAACCTTGTATGCAGCTTTGAACAATCAACGGTGGATAATGCTAGAGCACATCAGACGGCGGAGGAGAATATCGGAAGCCACTTTTTAACCAAACTTTACCTTCCGATAAAGTGTCAGAGGGTGATGTCACGCCTCATCCACACGTCAACTCCAAATTGTATCGGAGCTCTTGTGTACGGAAACTACCTTCACGCAAAAGCGGTCCGATATGCATCCAGGTGGTTTTTGGTTTTGCTTTGGTGGTTTTGGGCATATTAAATGCTGGTCGTTCAATTGTTCGGGTAGTTGAAATTACAATTTCAACACTCCCCTTTAATTTCAACTGCTGGGCAAAAGCGGTCCGATATGCATCCAGGTGGTTTTTGGTTTTGCTTTGGTGGTTTTGGGCATATTAAATGCTGGCCGGTTCAATTGTTCGGGTAGTTGAAATTACAATTTCAACACTCCCCTTTAATTTCAACTGCTGGGCATTCAGTCATACCCAGAGACTTTCTCAACTCCTTGACATGCTGCTGTTACAAAAGAGTCTTCCTCTTAACAGAGGGATTCACCAACACTGCTTCAGATGCAGTTCCACAAACAACGAAAGAGTCTTCCTCACACAGAGTGATTTACCAGAGATTATGCTGAAGAGCATCTTCCTCCACAAACAACGAAAGAGTCTTCCTCACACAGAGTGATTTACCAGAGATTATGCTGAAGAGCATCTTCCTCTAAACCAGAGGGATTCACCGGACACTGTGCTGAAAAGCACCTTCCTCTTTGATAGAGGGATTACAACGACACTATTTTAGATGCAGTTCCAAAACAGCAAAAAAATATTACTCTTCTTCTTTTACAAATAATTTTACACTGCTGTGTAAAATCCTCATTCACTGCTGTGTGAAATTTTTTTACATTCACTACTGTAAAATAAAAGTTTTCTTACACAATCTGATTGCATTCGTGCTGCATTTCAATGCATTTCAATCTCCCAACAAAACAAAATTTACTTAACTCTTTTTCACTGCTATGTGAAAAATAAAATTTTCTTTTACTGCTGTAAAAATCTTCTGGTTTCATTTACTCTGCTCAGGCTGCTGCATTCTTCACTTGCTTCACATTACTGGCATATCTTCATCAACAAAAATTATGAGATTTGAGCTGCTGCACATTCCTTTCCTTTCCACGCTATTGTGCATTCCCATTCACACTGCTGTGAAAAACTTATACTCCATTTGCAAGATGCTCCGAATTCTTTTTCTTCTCAACACGCTGCTGTGTTAAAAACTTTTGCATTTATGCTTTATACTGAGAAATTCTTACTTTGTTTTATTGCTGTAAAATAAGAATTTCTTTCACATTCACTCGTGTGAAATTTCTCATTACATTTAAAATTCTGAGTTTTCACATTACATAAAAAATACTTTTTCATTCTCATTCGTCTCAACAAACTATAAGCACCTGTAAAAAGAATTCCAAACGTAAAAAGAATTCCAAACTTTCATTTGCTGCTGCAAGTCTTTCTTCCTGTCACACTGTTGTGCTCTCCTAGGTTTTTATTCACTGCTGCGAACCATTTCACTTTTCATCTCTTGCCTTCTATTCTGCCTTCGCACTGATGTGCGGATCTCCTTGCTTTGCATTACAATGCATATAATTCATAAAAAAATGTTTTCGCACTACTGTGCGATCCTCTCATACCAATCCCATTTGCACCAGCTGTGCATTTCACCACAGCGTTACAGAAGTCAACGCATAACCAAAAACATATACAACACATATGTGTTCCACTTCTCTTTGCATTACACTGCATATCTTCACTTGACAGCCATTACAAACACATACCTTCATGGCTTCTGCTTCCACAAGCTCAATGCTGCTTCACCTCTGCACTTCTGTGCATAAAATAAACACTCTAAAAAAATTCATGCATGGCTACACATTCCCTTTTTTTTACTCTAAGGGAAAAATCCATTTTTTTATGCAGCTGCATTGGTCACAATACATAAAAAAAATATGACATTTTATTTTTTATTTTGAGTCATACTCCCCTGACCAAATACAAAACATTAAAGTTAAATCTTCACCAACCATTTACAAATGCCATTGAACTTCATTTAATGTTTTTTTTTGAAACGTTGGTTTTTCCTGACCTGTTTTCCTGCTACACAATGGCTGATTCCCAATTGACTGTGTTGTCGTCGCTATCCATGCTCCCCTTAACTGTATGTATCGTCTCCTTTTGGCAGAGTCTTCTCAAAAGAAACTTAGATTGGCTAGGGATCTCAAGGGACTTTCAGACTGTATTTCCTTCCTTCTCCATACTTGTGTAACTTTCTTCTTTTGCATGGGTCTAGCTTGTGTAAGAGCCCATGTTAAGTTACAATCATGTGCCATATGCCCAATGTTATGAAACTTGAAACATTCTACATTGTTCATGAATAAAATTTCATGATTTCTTCTTGTAAAATTGTTTTTTGGAGGTTGTCGGAGACCATAACATCTATCTCTATGAAATGCTCTACAGTCTTTTTCCATATGACCAAAGTTTGAACAAGAATAACAATAACCAAAAAATGAACTTTGGTACCTGGGAGATGCAGGTTTCCTTGATGTACTTCTGAAGCCTTTCTGTCTTGAGATTCTTTGATGATAACCATTCCCTCTTGCCTCTTTGACATCATCAACATTTCTTCTTGGAGCTGGTTTTCTACTTGGAGTAGGATTTCTTCTATTGTAGCTTTGATTTGTCTCCTTGCCTTTGGTGGAACTAGGGGCATCATCATTTCTTTCTGGCTTCTTCACATCTCTTTTGCTTAAATCATTTTCATTCTTGTTTGAGGGTTTACCTGCATACCCGAGTCCTGATTTATCAGATGGAGATCTGTGATAGCTGAGCATGTCGTCCAAGGCTTGAGAGCTCTTCATGATTTTGTTCATCCCTTCAACCTTTTTCCTGAGGAGGACAATCTCTTCTTCCAATCTTTCACACTCATTATTCTTCTTTGCAAGTTGTTCCTCAGTTTCTTCCTTGCTACGAGGAGCTTCAGCTGCTGTTGTTTTAAGAGAGATTATATCTGACTTCATTTTGGAGATTTCTGCTTGACTGCTCTCCATTTTCTTTTCAGCTTCTTGTGCCTGCTTTTTGGCTTCTAGTAGCTCAGACTTAAGGGAGGATACCTCTACCTTGTACTGTCCAATCTCTTCTACAAGTTTGTTCACTCTCTTGTGCCTTTGTTTAAGTTGACTTGACAAGGCATCTTCCTGCTTCTTTGCTTTATTCAACTGATTTGTCATGGATATGATTTCTTCATGATGCTTCTTTTTTCTTTCATCAAGTTCCTTCTTAAGCTTGGCAAGCTCTTCATCCCTTTCTTGCACATGAAGCTTGATGAGGGCAACCTTCTCATTTTCAACTTCTATGATGGGTTCAGAATTTTCTTCTTGGTTCATGGTGATGGTCAGTGCTCCCTTTGCATGAAGGTCATGAAGTCTATCCCATATTTCCTTTGCTAATGAATATTTTCCTAGATTCTTCTTTACAAAATCAGGAAGCCCATCCAAGATTGTCTTTGCTTCTTTTGCATTGTACTCCTTGGATTCTCCATCCATTTTGCTATCATCAATCACTGACTCCCAAATTTCAATCCCTTGAGACTTTAAGAAAGTCCTTTTTATTTCCCACATATCAAAGTTCCCATTGAACCTTGGAGCCTCAAATAAAATTCTTTCAAATAGTTTTTTTTCTATTTTAGTAGAAGAGGGAGACACATTTTTAGGAGGACTGGAGACTTTCTTCTTTGACCTTGCCATTCTTAACTATGCTTCAAATATACTTCACTGTGTTTTTAAAACCACTCACTGTTTCTTCAACAACAACACAGAAAAACTAATCTGAAAAATACCTAGATTTTTGACTGAGTCTTCACTCTGCTGAGAAGATCTACTGATGCAACACAAGACTCCTCCCTTCAGCTTCTTTGTCACCTTCAAAGAGCCTAAGCCTGCTCTGATAACATTGTTGGGGATTTTTCAGGCAAAATCCCAAAAACACAAAAATAAAACACACAGAGGCAATGCTCTGTTTCCTATACTCCAGGATCTTTTTGCACAGGGATGCTCTTAAAAAAAATAACTGAGAACAGAGTATTGCATCACCATAAAAGGATTTCTATTCACTAAAACATAAATCACTCATACATATTCATCCTCTATGCTGAGAGGGATTCACTCAAAATAAAATTCAACAACAAAAGTTACTCTGTCTCCTCCTGAGATTTTACACTGCTATATGTAAAAATTTCATTCACCTTTACTGTTGTAAAAACAGACTTTTACATATACTGCTGTAATAAAAAAATAATCTTACATTTACTGCTGTAAATGTAATTCCTTTCATTACATTTCAACCTCGAAAAAAAACCTGCACTGCTGTGCATTCCTTTCTTACCATATGAAATCAACACATAACAAAACTTTCATGCTGCTCCCCTTGTTCTCTCTACTCACGCTGCTGTGAGTTCATTTCACATTTCTTTCAAATCTTCATCTTCGTTCTTTCATTGCCTTCACCCTCTATTTTCTTCACAAAAAAAAAACTTACATACAAACTTTCACACTTTTTACTTATCATGCTCCCGTGAATATTTAAAACAATATAATTAAAAGCTATGTGCTATGCCCATACCTCCGTAAGTAAAAAAAACATTAAAATTAAAAACAATTATCTATGCCCATGCTTATTTTACATTACCCATACTTCCGTAACTATGGAAAAATTAAAACTCCTACCAACATTCTACGAACTTCATTAAATCACATTAATCTCTTTACGTGGGCGGTCAACCAAAAAATTCTGTTTTACTCCACGCTATATTTATTTGATGCAGGTTTGTGATGCCTGTCAACCGTTGATTTGCCCTCCTGGAATCGAACTGCTGAGGTGAATATCGGAAGCCCTTTTTAACTGAACTTTACTCCATGTAAGATTTATTGCAGCCTTGTATGCAGTTTTGAACAATCAACGGTGGATAATGCTGGAGCACATCAGACGGCGGAGGAGAATATCGGGAGCCACTTTTATGTTGAACTTTACGTCCCGATATGTCAGAGATGATGACGTATGGGGAGAGCCACGCGTCAACACTAAATTTTATGGGGCCCTTGTGTAAGGAAACCACTCCATACCAAAGAGCGGTACGATATGCCTCAAGCGGGTTTGTGGTTTTACTGCGGTGGTTTTGGGGTGCGCAGTTGAAATTAGATTTCAACACTTGCAATCTCATTTTGACAAAATAAAAAATCCCTTGCAAATAAATTACAGACAATTGTTGTAGATTACAGTCGTGGAAATGGTGAATGAGATCAAGTAAATTCTGAAATAATGGAAGTTCGTATGGCTGTGTCTACCTCATTTGACACGACGAATATTATTCGTAATGACTTCCCTTGGAGGATGTAACAAAGAGGTGCAAGGATATTTGAGGTGTAATGACTTGCTTCACTTAAACCCTCTTCAAACCCCTAAGAGCCCAATTTGAATGATCTGTGGTGGTATTTGAATGATGGACCCCTTGAAGTTGAATTCGCGAATGATCCCATCTCCCTCAAATTTCTTTCTGATGATTTCTTTTTGGATCTGCGGTCTTGTTGGCAGATAAACCAGTTGAAGGGATTCACTGGCTCGAAAAATAGCTAAGAAATAAAACTTATTGACACTATAACAAGATGATGCAAGAACTTTAAATCTTAAAGGATGCTGAGGGGGTTTTGAAGGTAGTTAAACCTCGGGTTGGCAGTGTACCAACCCTGGAAAAGACACTGTAACCATTTCTAATAACATAACTTCTCGCTCCCATGATTGGCACAATTGGCGATAATGTGATGGAAATTTGTAAAATCCCACATTTCTTATTCCAATTTTATTCAATTGTGGCTGTACATCGTTACATTTGGAAGATTAGAACCGTAAGCCAGATTTTACTCTGTTAGAGTTGAAAAGTAACTAGGTGCAATTTGAAGCATTGTATTTGCTTATTTGAACTTAGAGTTAGCTTTTGAAATCCTAGGTGATGAATGTCCCTGCTAAGATTGAGTAGACTAATTGATGCAAGTAGTGATCCCACGAGATTCAAACTCATTAACCTAAAGAAAACCCAAGAACAAAACCAGTTAAAGTTTAAAATAAATACAAGAAGTTGTGCATTGTTTTATTCATGAGAAATATAAAAAAAGGTGAACTAAATTTATACAATCACAATTTGTCTTTCCTGGATTTCTCCATGAATGTATAATTACATCTATGCATACAAATAATGCTAGATAATTTTAGTAATTAACATACTTAAAATCCCCAGGGATTTGGGTAGAGAGTTACGTCTGACATTACAGAGACCTACAAATAGATATGAAATTTGAGAAGTGTGAGTCCATAAACTACATCATAGATATAAAAAAACCCTTTGTTCCATCTACATTGATAGCATCCTATAGATAATGGTGGACAGGAACTTGCCATGGACCCTTCTCATTCATTGCAGCCCTTATGAGCTACCTAGTTGCAAATGCTAGTCATTGAGCTTGCATCTCAATCAAACCAAGCCCTTCAGCCTACCTAGGAATTGTATAGATTGGCCATGATATTAGTAAGATATTTCTATTTCCTGCATGCTCCCCTGAAGGAACTGCCTAAGCTAGAACATCTCTAATATCCTCAATCCTATTGTAGAGAGGAAGGAACTGCCTAAGGAATATCTCTAATATCCTCTACCCTGTTGTAGAGAGAGAGGCATGAAAGACAGTAAATATGATTTGCTTCCAAAAACTACCTACAATGGTGATTCTTCCTACAAGTGGTATATCTAAGTTAATCACTTCTTAAGCTTGTTCTCAATCATGGGCAATATCCAATTACAAATGTTTGTTGAAGATACATCAATTCTAACCATAATACCCTAGCTCCTTATAACTTCCATGCTTGAATGACTTTCCATTTTATAATAATATTGTGAGCAAATTCATCATGCCCAGTAATAAGAATCTCTGTCATGATCCTCTCTAGCTAATTATTTTGATGTTTGAGTGAAAATGTCCAAACACTTCATCATTCCCTCTACATAACTAAAATGATCTATGGGGTGAGTGCACAATCATTTGTGACATGTAGATTAAGCAATTTCTCTCAATCGCGAAGGAGAATTTATCAAATATTCACTTACAATCAAGTAGCTTCAATGATATATGCAAAAGTATCCTGTGCAATAACATACAAAGAGGGAGCCAAAGGAAAACCTTGTTTGATAGACCTATATAGCAGAATCAACTCAAACAAGTTCCCATTGAAACATATTCAAGGTTTCTAATGCCAATAGAAAAAATCAAAATTCTTCATTTATAACAAAGTTTTCATGATTTAATACTTTATGTTTTAAGAAAATTTGAATAATTACTTTTCACGAAAGCATATCTACAAAAACAGATCACAATATTTAAAGGGAAAGTAGAACCATGATAAAATCCATCACATTCAACATAATTTACTATTTTCCAATGTTCCTGCCATAGCAACAAACAATGCTGGTAACAAGAAAAAGTTTTTTTTTTTTTTTTTTCCTTATTTCCTCAATTTAAAAAACACATACTTTCTTGTCCTGAATTTTTGTCAACCACGTGGCGAACATATACACGGACAAGGGAAATTTGAACAAAATATAATTTGGCTCATGCATATTTCTTGAGGGGAAACAAATCTGCAATCCTAGCCAGGTATGCATACACCCTTCCAACTGGTCATATGCAAGATGCAGGGAATTAAATAAGGGAAGAGAAAAGATTGTATCAGAGATATATATTTGTGTGCGATACATGAATGCATGCACACACTACATATACAGAGAGAGACAGGCTATCATCTATCTATTTTTGTCTCTAAATCCACTGATGTTCATGGTTTTTGTTTTTCTCTTAGTCCACTGATGTTAAGAGATTGGCTGGTCCTCATTTTTTTAACCAAAGTTACCAGACTTGAATTGACTCAGGAATTATTTTTACCCACCAAAATGTTGTCACCTGTCTATTATTTTCTATGAATCCTCTAAACTTTAGTGTCTATCTTTCTCTAAGTCCACTAATCTTGAAAAATTTTGTAATACTCGTGTTTTTTAACCAAAATTACCAGACTTGAATTTAGTCAAGGCACATTTTGTCCCACCAATTAAACTTGGCTCAGTGCTTGGCAATGACCCATCAACTTGGTAGTGACTCAGCATATAGAAAAATACGACGAATGTAGTCATGAAAAAAATAAATTTTGTCATTGAATTTAGCCTAGATGAAAGGTAACATAATAATGTTGAATATAATGCAAAGATAAAATATCAAAGAATATTATATATGTCTATTATCAAAATAGATCAAAATTTCCATGGAGCATGGTAGTAAGTTATGAACTAAATAGACAAAGTTCAATCTGTTCAATGTCAAGAGTCAAGTCTAAAATCATATGAAAAAATATTTTGATGCATATTAAATATAACAACTTAGGAATGGTTGCTAATATAGGCTCTCCTTTCCCTTGCCCTACGTCAACATTTTTCTCTAGCATCATTAATTCATGCACTGGAAACAATGGCTCTTGTGAATCATGATTCCTAGCCTTGCTCAAAAGTCCAATGGAAGGTTGCGTCAACATTGTCCATAGTTGATTAAAAATCGATTGTGTTTCCTCAACGACTGTAGTATGCACAAAGGTATTGGTCCACTTTGTGGAAACCAAATTCCTTGTAAGTATAAAATCTTGGCAGTCCCTATCATCATTATATATTGGTATAAAATATATGCTTGTATTGAAGCTTTCTATAGAGTATTACAATAACCTATGCTCCCTAGGGGTTAAATCTCTTTTTTCCTTGTTTTTAAATCTAATAATATATTAGCATAGAAGGGATAAGTGCATATATTGACAAGGGATAAGTGCATATATTGAGTTTTTTAGACAATATTATGATCATTTATGCTCCTTTAGAGAAAAACTTTTCATTTTAACATGTATTTTAATCTATTTTAGTGAATTACATAACTTTCTAAGAACTACACCTTATTATGTGTAATCGAAATGTCCAATGAACCACTAGTCGAAACCTGTTTTATTTGGATCCATTAATATTGAGATTTTGCACTTTAACACGTTTTTTAAGGTGTATTATGTTGAAAATCACAACAAGAAATGCTAAAAATAGAAATGTAAAAAATAGCATTCATATAGATTACATTTCGGGATACATTCCAATTTTAATTAGTCCCTAAATTAAAATTGAGAATTAAAATTCGAATTTGATCTCAGCAGTGGTTTGTAAAATAATTAATTAATTCATCTTGAGTTAATTAGTTGGAGAAAACTAAACATGAAGTATATGTGAAGACATGCAACAATTATCGCTTTGATTGATGGAGTTATCCCTTAATTAAGGAGATCAGGTTGAGTTGTATTTTGATTTGTAATTAGTTAGCTCAGTTAACTGAGTTAATTCCAGTTAGATTAATTCCAATAGTTTGTGGAACTATTTATGAGTTCAGTTAGTAAATGCATGCATGCATGCAACCAATGTACCTCAGATAACTGAATATTCTCTCATAAATAACTCATGCATGTCAGTTCAGACAGAGACCCAATTGAGATCAAAGGATAGGATAGTGTACTATTAGTTTCAGGAATATTCCCATGAGGATATCTCTTTCATGCAGAAGGAATTCTTTCCTTGAGGATTATGCAGTTATTTCATATGTTAGTGAGCAATGTGTGAGGTAATTACACACAGGTGGCAGCTTGAGGACCCAGGAGAAACTGCGCAAGGAAATAGGAGGCTTAGAGGACTGAAGTAAAGCACAGGTGTTGTCTATTCTATCTATGAGTAGCAATAAGGGATTGTACTGACAGCTAGATAGCTTGTGAGATAAATCTTTGTGTGATCCTGAGATATTTCCACTTGTATGATAATACAAAGATCGAGGTTTTTAGTTGAGGCTTTTCCTAGAGTATTCTTCTGTGTTCATGTGTGATTGATTTCTTTTTCATCTATTATATGTGCTCTAATAGATTAAGCTTCCGCAAGTTTGTTTGTAGAAGTAGATCAAGTATTTTACTTTAATATATTGGATTAACAGGTGATCAGCAATGAGAATTTCTACATGGTATCAAAGCAAAGGTGATCAAAGTAGAGAAAAGTATACAAAGAAGGGAGAAGTTCGAAGTTTGAATTTCTTGATTGTAGAAATCAAATTCTTCTCCCATCTGAATGTTCACCAATGGTGTTCAATGGTTTGAGACTCGAGTATGCCCTGGATGGAAGCTTGAATTATACAGCCTGGAAGGATCACATGGAAGCAGTTTTAGAGGACAATGGTTTGAAGGAATTCATTGATCAAGAAGTCCCTAAGCCAGTAGCAGCTAATGCCAAAGAATTGGTAGAATGGAAGAAATGTGTGGCTAGAGCAAGGAGGATTCTTCTGGAGAGAGTTCGAGACCATATTGTCTCAAGTCTCCATGGGAAGGAGACATTGTTTTCAATATGGAAGACATTGAAGGATCTACATCAGAACAGCAGCGATCACAGGAAGTTGGCGTTGAAAGACAAGCTTCAGAAAATCAAGTGTCAAAAGGGCGACATAATATCTACATATATGAATAAGCTCACCACCTACAGGATAGAGCTTTGAAGTGTAGGAATCACGACGGCCGATGATGACATGGTGAGTCTTGCTTTCCTCGGTCTTCCTAAGAGCTAGCATAGATACCAAGACTCAGTGAATGGAAGAGAGAAACTGTCAGATTCGGAACAACTGTGGTTATATCTGATATAGGAGGAGATCAGGAGAAGCATCAAAGATGGTTATTCACCAAAGCATGATGATGAAGAAAATCTAGCATTAGCAGGTTAGGCAAGGAAACGGAAAGGGAAGGCTTCCCATTCCAAATTGAGTTCTTCCCATGGTGGGAGGAAGATTGACAAATCTAAAGATGCTTTAATTGTCATGAGGTGGGTCATTATACAACAAATTATCCACAAAAGAAATCCAAGAAGGGATCCTCGAAAGAATCATATGGTGAGGCACTAGCCTTATAGCTAGAATTGGATTTTACCCTCATCACATGCATGTTCTCTTCGATGGTGGGCTGTGTTTGGTACTTGGACAGTCGAGCCTCATTCCACATGACTGGCAACAAGAGTTTATTCAGTACCTTGGAGGAGAAGGTCCTCCAGATGCGCATAGAGATGGGCGATTATGGAAAGTACCATGTTTTAGGTGAAGGTACGATTGTGTTTCAAAGGGACCATGGCGATCCTCTCGCCCTGACTGATGTAAAGTATGTCCCTAGACTGAAGAAGAACCTGGTGTTCATCACAATGTTGGAAGATAAAGGCTATGATGTAGTCTTCTGTAAAGGAAAGGCATTCGTAAGACACATCGCCATGGGTCAGACCAAGAGGTTTGGGATTCAAGTAAAGAATCTCTACAAGCTAGAGGTAGATGACTGTGATGCATTAAGTTCCAAAGCAGAGTTGGTGCAAAGTCAAGGTATTGGTGAGCTATGGCATAGAAGATTTGGCCACTTGCACCATGGGGCCGTGAAGATCATGCAGCAGATTTCTACCGAACTCCCCAATGGTAAAATTGAGCAAGTGGATCCATGCAAAGGTTGTACCTTACGTAATATGCAAAATCTTCCTTTCTCGACCATTCTCGATAGCCTCCACCGCTAAACAAAGGGAAAATTGATGATTTTTCTCGTAGATTGTGGACCTATTTCATACAGAAGAAGGATAAAACCTTCTCAAGGTTTTGTGAGTTCAATGCCTTGGTTTGGAAAGAATCAGGAAAGAAGATCAGGGCCTTGCGAAGCGACAATGGTGGAGAGTATGTCTCTCAAGAGTTTAAGGACTTATATGCAATAGAAGGAATTAAACGAGAGTTGACAACACCCCATAACCCATAGCAGAATGGGGTGGCAAGGAGGAAGAATAGAACGGTTGTGGGAGCAGCTCAGGTGATGCTGCATGACGAAGGCCTACCACTTCACTTGTGGTCTGAGGTATGCAATACAATGGTATACTTGCAGAATAGAAGCCTGCATCGCATGCTTGGGATGAAGACACCAGAGGAGGCTTTCTCCAGGAAGAGACCAGATGTGAGTCACTTCAGGATGTTTAGCTGATCGGTTTATTGCCATGTGACCAAGGATGCTTGGAAGAAGCTAGAGCCAACAACAGAGTTGGGGATGCTTGTGGGGTACATTGATACTCCCCATAACTATCAGGTGTATTTACCTATCAGTCAGAGGACAACGGTTCACAAAGATCTTAAGTTCGATGAGGTGAAGGCCATGAAAGTTTCCCTTGAGAGGGAGCTCAAGTTTCATGCAGAGGAGGAACTTTTGGTTACTAAAGAGGAGTAGCCTTATAGTGATGCGGAGCAGCCGCATGTAGAGGATCAAGGAGTGGAGACATCCACTCATGCAGAGTATTCTAGAGATGGGTGGAAATGCTCAAGGGAAGCTGACAAATTGTTGCTGGATGCGAGAGAGAATGTGGGAGAGCCACCTTCTCAGCGTAGACAGAGGAGGTCACCTGAGCAGTACACTGGTTACATGGCCCTTGTTGGGGAGTGTGTAGAGACCGAACCATCTCCCTTTGAGGAAGAAGTGCAACAACTAGTTTGGGTTGATGCTATGGTGGAGGAGTATGACTCCATACTTAGGAACAGTGTTTGGGATGTTGTTCCAAGACCAGAGAACAAGTCAGTGGTAAGTTCCCGTTGGCTTTACAAAGTAAAGCAAGCAGTTGATGGTAGTGTGGAGAAAGATAAGGCAAGGTTTGTGGCTCGTGGTTTCTCACAGGTCAAGGAGATCGACTATGATGAGACTTTTTCTCCTATAGCAAGGCACTCATTTATCAGATCGATGTTGGCACTATCAGCACAGACGGGTTGGAAGATCCATCAGATGGATGTGAGGACTACATTCCTCAATGGTAAGATTGAGGAAGATGTGTACATAGAGTAGCTAGAAGGATTTGAGACCTTTGATCGTGAGTCGCATGTGTGTTGACTCAAGAGAGCTTTATACCAGCTGAAGCAAGCACCTCATTCTTTGTACACCATGATTGAAAACTACTTCACCGGGTTGGGCTTCACAAAGAGTGAAGCAAATGCGAACTTATACCACATCATGGTGGAGGGTAAGTAGTTGATCATTGTTCTTTATGTTGTTGAACTGATATTGACAAGTGATGCTCAGTTGATCATGTCTTGCAAGGAGGACCTTGCAAGAGAGTTCGAGATGAAAGACATGAGTCTCATGCACTACCTTCTAGGAATGGAAGTGTGGCAGAACGATGTGGAAGTGTTTGTGTCTCAAGGCAAGTATGCCAATGAGATGCTTAAAAGATTCCACATGGAGAAGTGCAAGCCCATGCAGACTCCTCTAGCAAGTAACTGGAGGAAGGAGGATGCTACTTCAGTTGAGGTAGTAGCTGCTACTATGTATCCATAGCTTGCGGGTTCATTGATGTATTTAGTGAACACATGACTAGATTTGTGCTTTGCAGTGAACCAACTGAGTCAAGCTATGGTTCAGCCTATCAAGCTATTTTGGAAGGTAGCTAAGAATATGCTGAGATACCTCAGAGGCACATCTCGGTATGGATTATGGTACAAACAGATAGAGGGAGTGGAGCTTGAGGGCTTCACATATGCAGATTGAGCAGGGAGTCCATCAGATCGGAGGAGCACTTCAAGAGGAATTTTCAACCTTCGTTCAGCTACAGTTTCTTAGTACAGTAAGAAACAGATATCAGTTGCACTTAGCTCAACAGAGGCTAAATACATGGCTGCAAGCCAGGCAACATGTCAGGCCATTTGGACGCGGAAAATTCTAGTTGGATTGTTTGATCAGAGGATGGATCCAACTATGATCTATTGTGATAATCAGAGTTGTATCAAACTCTTTGAGAATCCAATATTTCATGACAGGTCCAACCACATTGATATCTGGTATCATCATCTTCGAGACTGTGTGGTGAATAGGATCATATTGTTGCAATATGTTTCGACCGAGGAGTAGGATGGAGATATTTTGACTAAGGCATTGTCAAAATGCAAATTCGAGTTCCACAGGGACAAGATCGAGGTGACAGATGATCCCTTTCTTGTTGAGAGGGAGTGTTGAAAATAACAAAAAGAAATGCTAAAAATAGCATTCCTATGGATAGCATTTCGGGATACATTCCAATTTTAGTTAGTCCCTAAATTAAAATTGAGAACTAAAATTCGAATTTGATCTCAACAGTTTTTTTTTAAATAATTAATTAATTCATTTTGAGTTTATTAGTTGGATAAACTCAAACATGAAGTCTACGTGAAGACATGGAATAGTTATCCCTTTGACTGAGGAAGTTATCCCTTAATTAAGGAGATCAGGTTGAGTTGTACTTTGAGTTATAATTAGTTAGCTCAGTTAACTGAGTTAAGTCCAGTTATATTAGTTCCAACAATTTGTGGAACTGATTGTGAGTTCAGTTAGTCAATGCATGCATGCATGCAACTAGTGTACTTCAGATAACTGAATATTCTCTCATAAATAACTCATGCATGTCAGTTCTGACAGAGACCTAGTTGAGATCAAAGGATGGGATAGTGTATTATCAGTTGCAGGAATATTCCCATGTGGATATCTCTTGCATGCAGAAAGAATTCTTTCCTTGAGGATTGCATAGTTATTTCAGAGGTTAGTGAGCAATGTGTGAGGAAATTACACACAGGTGGAAGCTTGAGGACAGAGGAGAAACTGCGCAAGGAAATAGGAGGCTTGGAGGGCTGAAGGAAGGCACAAGTGTTGTCTATTTTGTCTATGAGCAACAGTGAGGGATTTTACTGAGACCTTGATAGCTTGTGAGCTAACGCTTTTTGTAATCGTGAGATATTTTCACTTGTATGATAATACAAAGATCAGGGTTTTTCACTGAGGCTTTCCCCAGAGTATTATTTTGTGTTCATGTGTGATTGAGTTCTTTTTCATCTATTATATGTGTTCTATTTGATCGTTCTCAAATCGATTAAGCTTCTGCAAGTTATTTTGTAGAAATAGATCAAGTATTTTGCTTTATTATATTGCATTATCAGGTGATCTAGAGTGAGAATTTCTACATATCATTGTATCATCCTAGATGTCAGTTTAAACTTAAGATTCTATTGACATCATTTTAGTGGGACTTTTTGTTTATTTGTGCATGACTATAATATGTGTGTTAAGTGCTAATATTTTTATGTCGGTATCTACATTATAGACACACCCCTTTCCTTAGTTTGGAATAGTTTTCTAGGATACCCATTAATAAGCACTAGATATGATCCTACGAAAAAACAACTTCTAACCCACTTAGTCAACCTTAAGAAAAGGAAAATGTTATAAGAACTTTGTAGAGATAACCATGCCTAATTTTCTCAGCATTCATCTATTCTTTCCCACTACGCATTTCTAGTCCCTTGAGCTACCATTATCTCTTAGATTTTGTGTGCATGCCACAAACCTTACTTATTTACCTCAATATTATATTTTTAGCACTACTTTTAGTCTGTAACTATTGTGGAGATTATTTTGTAAACTCTATTACGAAATATGCCATATGGCAATTTTCGTAGCTGACTTCAAGTTTCACAACACAAATTTTAGAGCCTTAACTTATTGAGATGTTCTTCCCTCCACGTTCAAGGATCTTCTTTTATTATTTCTATAAGAACTATGTGACATTATAAAAGTATCTTTTATCTTCCTTGTATGTGTGCCTTTATGACCTTGCTAATGCACCTCTAGATTGTAATACTCTAAACAAATTTGCTCCTCTCCTATTTATTAGGCTACCTTAGTTTAGACATTTTTCCTAAAATTTTCCTCCTTTTCTAACACTTCTAAATAATGCAATATTACATTCTCTTTGATAAGTCATTTTGCTGTTAAATCTTCTTGTTATGTATGACTTTATATAGGTCTTCTCATTCCTTCCTTCCCTATCAATGTTTCTGAAGAGTTCATGTTTTATACATCTGATTAGATATCGGCATGATTTTCTTTCATAAGAATATACATCTTAGTCCCAATTTTAGTTTGTCTCCATTACCACTCCTTTTCATAAGCCTTCAACATATATGAATATATAAAAGGTAAAATTTATTTTTCGAGACCTAAGGTGGTATTTTTGGTTGATGAGTTTTGAGCATGAAATAGTCTAGCAGTGCATAAGAGACCTTATTCTTCTTCTTTTAGGACAACTTCCTTCTTATTTTGAGTTTGTGATACTTGGGGTCCAAGTGTAACTCTTCACTTGGTAGGTATCCAAATTTATTCCATGTCTTGGGAGGCCTTCCTTGGTCATGTGTACTACAAGGCATGCTCTAAATCATCTCCTCTACTACCAGGAGAATGTTAAAAGGTTGCTGGTAATTATCTCTGCATGCCTTGAAAAGGGAGTCTAACTTGTAGTTGAACCTTATCCAATTATATATTTACACCATGGCTCATTTCATTGTGGAGGTAAATTTTCTATTATTTCAAGTAAATTGTCTTTCCTTAGACTCTACATCCATCATGCTCACTTTCTGAATAAAATATGTGAACAATGTGTTGGATTCTACTTCTATCCATATCTCTTATTCCCCTTCCATTTTCCCCCTGTAGATGTCTTATTTCCATGTCATTATGTACACATCTTTCCTACACTCTTCTAGAGCTTCTAGTGTATCCAAAGATTATTTGTTCCCTTAATTGCTAGTTGAGGCATTTTTGTTGTTCAGTAATACTTATCCATTTGAGTTGACTTTCTTTACCAAGGTTCATGTTCCTCCACCAAGTTATTGATATCTTATTTCTTTCAATTCACTTCCTCAATCACAATTGATTCTATTATTCCATTCTCTTATCACTTCCTAAGTGTCCTTTACTTGTGCCATGTAATTCCCTTTAAATTTGTCATTTTTCTCTGACTCTATTTTTTCTTTAAATTTTTTACAATTCTTTGTTTTATGTATTTATCTTCTTCACCCATTCTACTTTCTCAATTTAACACCACTCACTTTTAAAATACTCTTTTAGCTCTGAGTTTCCTTTCATGTTTGATTGTTCTTTGTTTTATGTTTCTATTTTCCTCCTCCATTTCACTTTCTCAATTTAACTCCTAGCTTTTGGGCATTCTCTACACATTTGATCTATAAATAGTAGGCCTATGGCCTATCCTTTAACTAAAACTGATACTCCGCGGAATGAAAATAAAATTAGGTTTGAAATTAAAAGTGGGCTAAGAACATGTTCAACTGTTATATATTAAAGTCACAATGCGTTCAAGTCTAATCTACAACCCTAACTTTTGAGATGGGGGAGGATGTTATGGCACCTATAATTCATTTTTATCCATAAATGGTCTCTATGAATTTGGGTATTTCCTCAACATCATCTTCTTATCGGCCTCAAAATATGGTATGTGTTTGGATTCTACATTCCTGAGCTCCCCACAAGTATGATTTCATGGGCAAAATGGAACCAAACAATTTGGAAGACAATGATGCTTAGATTGTCCTCAATCCCATTAGATTAAAAATAAACCATTCATGATTATGCATCATTGAAGAAAATTCTTAGCACCCAATAAAAATGGTGGGTAACAACTGGCTCAAGTTGGGCTTGGGTGCACTTCTTGGGAGCACTTTAGAACCCCATAATCTTGTGAAAACTAGTGCCAAGAAAAATTATTAAGCCAATGTAACCACCTCATTATCCCTACTGTGCAGTGCCCTCTTCCTCTATGCCTGATCATTACCTAGAACATAGAGATAAATTCAGATGTTTTCATGTTGGTCTCTCCCTTACTAGGTTGTTATCATTATTAGCAATTTTTCCATGCTCTATAGAGGCATATTAGAATCAGCACAAAGTTGGTATCCTTTTTAGAGTAGAATTCATTTTGTTTCATTAAGGAGTATAATTTTTTCCAATGTCACTTACGTCTTCTACCACAGATTGTCATCCAAGTGCTGTTGTTTTTATAGGATTCCCCATCCCATCCTTACAAGATACAAATCTGAAATTATGCTAACCACAACTCCTTCACATTTTAGGACCTCCATAAAACTTGTCATCTTCTCCTTTCAGTTCTTGTTTGCTTCAAATTTGTGAGATATCTTCAAAAAATCCAAGATCAATGGATGATCTTTTAACTAAGAGGATTTGCGGAGATCACGTGCATCATTTAAATTGTATTTAATCATAGAAATAGTGTTGATGGTTATAGGTTTTAGGGGTGACATATTGTCAAAATCAAAACACCACGTATCTTCGTGCATGAAAATTTTGCTAGGATCATAAAATTTTCCAGTGTTCACACTGTCTTCTTAGTTATACAATCGATATTCCTTTGTTTGTGTCTCCTTTCATTGTGTCATTAAATTCCATTAAAAAGTTGTGAGAGAAAAATTGATTCTCTCTTTCAATTTTGATTATAACTGCCATACTAGGGAGGATCTTCAAATTTACTCGGATTGTAAATCATTGTTTCAAAATTAGAAACATGTCTTACTTTCCTTTGGAGATTGCTCAAATTCTGAGCATAGATCGAGATTGGAAAATGCATCATCAAATTGTATCTCAGAGGTAGTTTTACATTCGTTGCCATACTTTTTATCAAACTATATCCTTAATGGTGTGTCCCTAGAATCCATCTTCAGACATGTTTGAGTTTTACAATTTAGTTCTTCTATGGGATAAGGCTACTCAAGAAACATGAACTCAGAGGATTGACCAGCAAAATTCAAATTACCGTGCTTCACAAAGTTCTAGTATGACAACTCTTTCTACTTTTCTTGTGTGCTTGAGCTCCTACCATTATCTAAAATTGCCAGTTTGTCAAAATACATTATATATGATCTACCTCTGTTTTTTTTTTAAATACATCCATATTAATATTTGGGTTGCTATGACACATTTATTCTAGAATTACATCGCTTTCCCCAATCACATCCATGTTGTTGTTCTTGGATTCTCTATGAAGCTCAATTATGCATTAATAAATAACCGTCCCTTTCCAATTTCTGGGTTGCCTCCTCCATGTGTGTTTGCATAAACCTCCTCAAATTCTAGCCTCAGAAATTCCTTTATAATAGCAGTAGTGCCATCCTCTTGAATAAGATCATGAGGACTTCCCTCCATCAATGCTTCTTCGTCTAGATAACAAGGTCTTCCTTCTCTAGGGAATTTGAAAAATTATGATGTGTTCCTTCCAAGATATTTCCTTCATTTGGAACCATAAGGGCCTTTTCCTGGAAACTATCAGTTTCATTATCTTTTTGTGGATTATCATCCCTACAACCTCACAACTCCCCTTTTGATCTTGAACATTTTAGAGAATATGTGGGGCTGCTCTTGCTCTTGTCCCGGGATATTTTCTTCTTTAGTCCTGATATGTTACATGTGGTATCAAAGTTATGGGTGAAAAATAAATGTCATGAAAGAAGCCCTAAATGTAAATTATATCGATTTTCATCTATGTTGATTATACATCTGTTTATGGAACCTTGGTAGAAGGAAAGACCACAATCGAGTCAAAGCAATTTTACATCAACGAAGAAGTCCTAGTTCTAAATTAGCAGAGGGAAAAAAATAATCACTTGATAAACAACATATATTTTGGGTCAATTGAATTCCAACCTATGGAAAAAAATTATACTATGTTTGTGATATTCTTCATTTCTCAATTGCTTAAATCCCAATTTCACATAACATTCTACAACTCTTTCATTGGAAAATGGAAGTGGGACTTTTTGGTCTCCTTTTAGACAACACACTTGATTAACCATATGCCTATTCCCATCACAATGAATGAAAAGAATAATATAATGTCTCATTTATACACAGTGTTCTTTGTCTTTGTTAGACCGACACATATCTTTGTTTGCAAGAAAAGTTATATCTGGCTCTTTCAATGAAACATATGTGCATTCACAGTTCAATATGGGTGATACCATGCAATTAATTGATTGAATATCTATATTTACATTCCAAAGAAAATAAAGAGACCAAGATATATGGTTGGAAGTCATTAATTGGATGGACCTGAAAAAAATAAAAATTCTGCCTCATCACTATCCAAAATGCATTTAAAATGTATTTGTAGTGAAATACAAACAGGTTTAAAAAAATTTGTAATCTAGAGTCGAAAATGTGTGAGATGCTTAAACTATCACGATACATGGGCCTTATAAAATATACAATGCATGGAACCATCATGTCCCTAGATTGGAATGTTGCACACTCTTGAGAAACTAACCTCTCCTCTAATGTTCATAATGCTTGTCTTTCTATTCATTCACAACCTATCTTGAATTTAATCCAATATATCAGGTTCTCCTTATTGATAAAATCGATTAGAATCCTTTATTATGTTATAGTCCTTGCCTTCTTCATTTTGATTAATTTCATTTGACCATATGAGTAATAGTGGGGGGTTAAATCTCAAGCTAATATTATCAATTCCCGACTTTTGCATTAACCTCTTGTAGAGAGGCATTCTAGAGATGGTACTATGTAATTTCATTGGTGAATGGAGCTCTCTAATCTACAGGCTCAAAGGGAAGGCTTTCCATCTTATTTGGAAACCCTATGTAGCTTCATATCCTAATAGGCGCATCATATCCTCAAAATGTAAAATGACTTTCTATTTCCTTTCTTCAAAATTCATGCCACCTGTTGGTCTTGTGTCAAGGTATTATGAGCTACAATGATGGTTTTACAGTTACGTCCCTGTAACCTATTCCATAGGGGAGAAATCAACTCTTTCCTCCACTTCATCTTCTCTTGTTTTCTCTCATTTCCTCATGCCTTAGCCAAGAGGACAAGGCCAAGAGTTAGACATACCGCACATTAGGGTTAGGATCCCAGGAGGGTGAATATGAAAATACAATGTTGTGGAGGTAGAATTCACAGAAACTTCCTTTTTCATCCTTACTACAACCTCGACAATATTTGATGAAATATCTAGTAGTTTGGACATGAAATTTTCATTACTAGTCAAAATGAGAAATATACTACATACACCATTTCTCTTTTAGAAAAAAGAGAATATGTCCTTGTTGGTTGTATGAAACTATTTAGTTCCAAGGACAAGCGTTCTGTGACTCCCAAATAAGTTTCCATATGTAAAATCTAATTGTCCATAACTACTATCACTCCTCTTGGTTGCTCCAATTTCTATTTGAGTTTCATGTTTTCTTTTTCCAAGTTTTCACTATTATTTGTCACTTGAATCTTGAGGATCATCATATCCTGTATAATTTGGTCTATTTTATTTCCAATTTTTGTACTTCCTCTACGCCATTTTCTATTGCAATCCTCTTCGTTTTATGGGCCTGTCTTGGCGTTTTCTATTTCCACCATGATATTATCTTGTAGTGTATGGTCCAAAAGCCTTTAGATTCTCTTGTTTTTTTTTTTTTTTTTTTCCTAATTCATGGTGCAATTTTATTTTTTCCTTCTTCATGTAGCTCTATTCATTCTACAAGATATTTTTTTGTCTCATATGGGCTTGGGGTTTCCTCTATATTTACTATAGTTTCAGACGGTTCCTTCTATTTTGAGATAGACTTGGCCCTAGGCCTATGCTGCCTTTAAACTTGAGACTCGTAATTGATTAGTTGTGTCCTTCGGTGGGGATTAGAGTGTCTCCCCCATATTCAATACAGTGGACACAATATCCTTTTCAATTACCTTAGTTTAATATTTTTTTTCTTAGGAGACCGAGGGCTAGTGGCTAGTTTTTCTTTTCCTTTCTTGATAATTCTGAGCCCTAAATCTTTTAAGGCTTCTTGGGTCATTGAGGATCCCTATTTATCCATATCTATGAACCCAACGTATGGAATAGGGTGTTCTGAGCTACTCAAGGCATCATAAAGAATCAATTTAAAAATCCAATGATCGGCCAAATACTCATGTTTCCCGCCTTTCACCTTATCACTCATCTCATTTAGTGATTGTAAAAGGAAGTAAAAAATTCTTATATTTTGAGATGGTTGTAGTGATAATGGTGTCTACATTGATGTGGTAGTCTCAATTGATATGACAACAACACACTAAATATCCCATCATAAGAGATGTATTTTAGTATGTGGTATGGAACTTCATTCTAGCAAGATGGAAAAATATTGATTTTCAATACATATTTATCCTCTATAAATTCCCTATTGTCCAAGAAAAAAATTATTTTTTAGAAAGAGTGGCATCTTTCCTCTCCTCCTTATCCCATGTTTAGCGTTGAGGAATGCATGTCATTCTATCAATTGTCTCCTCATTTATATAGATGACTAATCCTCTCACTATGCTCACATAATATTTCCCACCTGTAGTTCTGAAAGTTGAGGAAACTTCAAGGGCCACGTCATCATCATCATAAACTCTTCTCAAAATATCCCAACCATCAACTTCGTTAAAATGTGTTTACAACTCTAATATTATGATAAAATATAACAACATTTGTGGGATCTCTTCCATTAAACCCTACCCCCATTCTATAAAAGAACACATCAAATGTTTTTTTCAGAAAGAAAGGGGATTATCCTATTGTTTTATCTTTGTTTTTATTTTCCTTTAAACTTGATTTTAGCATACTGTACTTCTGTTTATGGAAATTCTTATAGGAAGGGTTCTAAATTTTGAACAATCAACGTATGCATTCTAGAAATAATTATAGTAGAAGAAGTCGAAGAAAAAAAAGTCAAACAAGAGGGAAAACAAAATAAAATGAAATTCCATTGTTGTGGTTTTATTCTATTGAGATTATTTTTCTCCATGTATAGAGTTTCTTGTAGATCATATCAATATTATATTCATTCATGTAGCTAATAGTGTAGAGAGAATTATTCTTATTGTAGAAAATCGATGAGGACAAGTGAAATGACATGTAGGCATGGTTGAGAAAAAAGGTTGGTGAAAATGAATTGGATCAACACCAAGAATATAATCATAACCTTTATTCTTGTCTTTTATTTAGTTTTCCATGCACTTTACTTAATGGTCTCTTTGGTTAAACTCTCTTTTTTTCTCCTTTATCCCCGACTGGTGATATAGCATTGTGTCACCTTTTGGATGAATATTGTTGATGTCTCATATGACTATGGAATCTCTAAAAATTAAAAGAGAAAATTTATATAATTTATTCCTATCACTTCTTACGTGTAAGAGATGGGCCTAATTTGACTTGACCTAGAGTGCTGAGCTCTCCCTTTTTTCTATATAAAATTTTATGATAAAAAAATTTGCATAGAGTTTTGACCCATATGAAACTAAGTGGCATTTCATAACAAATATTAGTAATGGGGGAAATCAAAGTAAAATTATACCTGGAGGTGTTTGATAATTGAATAATGGTGTAATTTCTACTACTGTACAAATATGAGTCATGACTCTAGGATATTATATTTAAAATATTAAGGTTTGACTATAAAAATTTCAATGACTTGTAGCTTTTCCTCAATCTTGTAGCCTCGAGAAATAAAAGGAATGTGCAGATTTTTCTTGTTGGTGAGCATTTAAGTGGAAAATTTTCTTCAATGGATAGGAATTAATGGAAAGTTATTAAAATGAAAAAGGATGGATATGGAATTGAAAGAAAATAGAATGAGATGGAAACGGAAATGAAAACTAGTAATGGTGAGATAACTATGGTAATGTATGGAATGGAATGGTTTTGCTAAAAGCTAAAAATAAGTGATTTGGTGACCTTGAAATTATTATTATTATTTTTTAAATTTCTTTATGTCCTTCTACTCTATACTAATTTGATTTATGCTTCTCTATTCCATTTTTTTCCTATGGTGGGTTCTTCAATTACCTTCTAATTTCTTAAGAGATAAATTAGAAACTATGCATGTAGTTATCAATCCCATGTTCATTTGGAACTTGTGAATTATTAATATAATTTGTTAAGTGGTAAAGAAATTGTAGTATTAATTAATTACAAAGTGTTGGTGTTATTTTTTCCTGTGTATCCTAGTGTGTACTACATATATTAGCTAATGTTTGTGTTTAAAATTCTAACATCTTTTTAGTCGTTACATTTCAAGATCCTTGTTATTGATCATTGTATTTTGACATCTTGAATTAATTAATAATGAGAAACACTCCCAATTAATTTTCTAGACCCCATAGCCAAAAGGATTCAAGAACGTAACTAACTATTCATACTTGCATAATATATACTCTTTTTTTTTTTTTTTACTTTTGGCATGCAAATCATTCTTTTAGAGGCTGATTTTTATGCTATCACAATAGATTTACTGATTCACAATGTGAGAAATCAATTTTTGGTCTAAATGAATATTTTAGGTTTGATAATTATAGGTTATTTATAGGCTATAAATGTCTTCAAAGTTTCACTTATAATTGAATATCTTATACGTAACTATTTTTCCCTCTGGCTACTTATCATAAATTTCATAAGCATTATGTAGGCATATGCAACTTTGATGTTATTTTTCTTGTTTAGTAAAACATTTGCCAAGACTTTACAAAGTTCTATAATTTATTGAAAGTTGTAGAATTTACAATTTATAAAGTTTCAAGTTCTAATCTTTTAACAGATAATTCTTTAAAGGTTGTTAGCTCAATGGAAGAGCACCTTCTTTACAAGAAGGAGGTTGGTGGTTTGATTCCATCGTGCCTTGATATTTATATGGAATGATGATGATCAGTTTTTGGTAAAGAAAAATATTTTGACCATTATCAATGAGCTTATGGTGACATTTCTCGATCGTCACCAATATATGAAATTGTGGCGATCAACAATTGCAACCTTATATATGCATTAATAGTGATGGCTGTGGAAGGTCCATCATCATAGATTGTCATTATTCATATGAAATGGTGATGGTCACTCTGTCATTAAAATTATTATTCGTGATGGATGTTGAATATCACCATAACAACTTGGTGACATTCAATTTTTGGTGACGGAGGCTCTTTTGCTTGTCACCAATGAGCTTATGGTGACATTTTTCAACCCTCACCAAAATATGTAATGGTGATAGTCAATTAATGTCACCATATATTTGCATCAATAGTGACAACCACGAAGTCCATCACAATAAATTGTTGTTGTTCATATGAAATGGTGATGGTCACTATCCATCATTATAATAATTTTTCCTAACGAACCTTGAATGTCGCCACAACACCTATACTTTTGGTCATGCCACCTTTGGTGATGTTTAGTAAGGTCTGTCACTATTTCTCATATGAAATGTTGATGGTTACTATCCACCATTATAAATCAATATTGGCGAGGGACCTTGAATGTGACCAGAACACCTATATTTTTTGGTGGCGCCACCTTTAGTGATGTTCTGTTTTTGGTGACAGAGGCTCTTTTAACTGTCAATGATGAGCTTATGGTGAAATTTTTTGACTCTGACCAATGTCCTTTTTCTTTTAGTTATTAGAATGTTGCAAAAAGAATCTTAAGATATGTTGCAGGGACAATAAACTATGGTTTATTACACACACATTATGAAGATTGTCCACTTTTCAAGCTACAGAAATAGCGACTATGCTAGTAACTTAGATTATTAGAAAAGCACCTTAGGATATGCTTCTCACTTGAGAATAAATCTGATCTCATGGGAATCCAAGAAACAACCAATTGTTTCAATATATTCTATAGAGAAAGAGTATCTTGTTGGAACTTTAGTAGCTTATCAAGCAGTATGGTTGAGATGTAACACCCTCCTCTCATATCTACCCAAGTCACCAACCAACCATGGTAAACATGTGATGGGAGACTAACATGATTGGATTCAACCTCCCATGTGACCCTAACAAAGTGGAATCGATGGAAACACAACATACATACCTCCAACAACAACTACAAGACTCTTAGGAACCATTCCAACCACTCAGGTAGTGAGCCCCATTGATGTTTTTGACCACTTGACCTCTCGATGATCTTATGTTATAGGCCTACCAACATACAAGAGGATTTAGACGCTCTCATGAGAAGGCATGCGAACGTCTAGAAACTATTTTTCTCATTGTCGTGCTAGTGTTCCTAGGATTTGAACCACCTTTTCAGGCCCATACCCTAGGTCACTACCCATAATTGAATGACACCTTCATAATAGTAAGATAACAGGGAAACAATTATGTAAAAGTAAATACTTAAATAAGCCCTTAACTAGACTCCTACTATCCATGATAGGAATTTCGTCAAACACATGACAAATACATAATCTGTAGGTGTAAACAAACATATTTAAGCGTAAGGATATCATACTTATCAAATAACCACTAAGAACCATTGTTCCCTCATATCATTTGTTGCATTATCATATATTAGGTTATAGATACATTGTCCACTCATTTAGAAGTAAAAACATGATGAGAGGCATACATAGCCACTGTCATAAAACACATACATAACCAACATAATAGCAACATAAATAACAATGAAATCAAAGCCATATGATCCAGATATAAACTAGTATAATACTCATAGAAATGGAAGGAGAACTAACCTCATATTGATGATGCAAAATCCAATTCTAGGATGGGACTACCACATTCCAGCCAACGGTAGACTGGATGAGCAAAATCTCTCTTCAACCATTCATCCCCGTGCCATATTCCAAGCATGAATGTGGGACTCAAACCAAAAGAACCAATGAGGGCATATCAATACTAAACCACATCATCCTCCTCAATACAAACCAAGCTTTACTATAATCCATCCTCGATCACCAAGAAAACACAATAAACATGTCGTATTAGGATTTACCATGATCTCCACCCAATCACTAGGTCGAGAAATCATGGATGCCACCATATTTCTCCACCTACACTATTATGAACCAGCTCAAGAAAAGATAAAAAAGATAGATCAACGCCTTAAAATTCAGCCTCTTCGAGGGGGCAACCTCCTTTACATTACATAAATGAACAATTCTTGGATGATACGAATGACAAAACCTCCTTTCTATATATAGGAGTCTAAGGAGTCACAATATAACCAGCTGACCTAACAATAATAATATAAAGCCACAAAAATAATAATAGAGGGATTCTATGGGGCACAGTAATAACAATATGGGGACAATAGGGGCACAACAATATTAATAAGGGGTAGAACTACAATAGTAATGGGGTAATCACTAGTATTATAGGGACCCAACATGCCCCTCTCCTTCAAAAAAGTGTTGTCCTCAACGCTTGAGTAGTTCTGGATACTTTTGCATAAAATTCTCATCCTCCCATGTGGAATCTTCAGCGGATAAGTTCTTCCACTTGATAAGATACTCTGAAATTGATCGATTTCATAGCTGTCGAGTTCTTGTTTCTATGACTCCTTCCGGTTCCAATATAATTTTTCCTTCCTCATCAAGTTCTGGCAATATTGTTTGA
>APFE031489792.1:128576-162891 GCA_000404065.3 Pinus taeda
GAAGGCCTTTGTTGCTTCTGGAGTCCATGAAAATGCATATTTCTTCAATAATGTTGTTAGAGGTGCTGTTATTCTCCCATAATTCTAAGAAACTTGTGATAATACCCTGTCAACCCAAGAAATCCTTGCAGATGATTTATGGATGTGGGGATTTCCATTCCTTAATGGCTTTAATTTTTCCAGGGTCTACCTTAACTCCTTCATGAGATACAATATGACCCAGATATTCAACCTCTTGTACTCCAAAGAAACATTTGGATCTTTTTGCATATAATTATTTCTCCTCCAATAGTTGTACCACCCTATCAACATGTTCAACATGATCCTTCCAAGACTTGTTGTAGATTAGTATGTCATCAAAAAATATTAACACAAATTTTCTAAGGAATGGTTTGAAAATCGAATTCATCAAACCTTGAAACATTGAAGGTGCATTGTTAAGGCCAAAAGGCATGACCAAAAATTCATAATGACCCTCATGACTTCTAAATGTTGTTTTCGGAATGTCTTCAGTCTTCATTCTAATTTGATGATATCCTGAACGAAGATCCAACTTGGTGAAGCAAATTGATCCATGCAATTCATCCAGTAATTCATTAATGACAGGAATGGGAAACTTATCTTTAATAGTGAGCTTGTTGAGCTCCCTATAATCTGGACACATGTGCCATGGTCCACCCTTCTTGTGCACCAATACTACTGGAGTAGAGAAAGAACTTTAACTCGGTTGAATTATACCTGCATCTAGCATTTCTACAACCATACGTTCAATTTCACTCTTTTGGACATAGGGATATCCGTACGGCCTGATGTTTGGAGGAACACTTTCTGGAATTAGATGAATAGCATGATCATGATCACACAAAGGTGGGAGACCTTTGGGAGTCTCAAATACCTTGGAATGATTGTCCAGGACTTTTTGGAGATCTGGAGCAAGAGATGATTCCGATGTGGAAACATCTAGCGAACATAATTGTGCAATTACACCTCTTTGTTCCTTTTTTAGAAGCTTTGTCATACCATTAGAGATGATTATCTTTTTCTTGGTTTCCCTGCAATACCCCTTAATTCAACTTCCTTTCCTTCCATAGAAAATTTGATGAAAAGTTCTTGAAAATTAAAAGCTATTGTACCAAGGATTGTAGCCATTGGACTCCTAGTACAACATCAACACCTCCCATTGGAATGGAAAGCATTGGGCTAGTCAATACATATTCTCCCATGGATAGCTTGATATTATGGCACTTTCCAGAGAAATTATTGTTCCTCCATTTGCAATCATCACTTGACACTCTGGTGCTAGATATAAGAATCAATTCAATTCTTTTGCTACCTTACAATGAATAAAATTGTGGGTACTTCTTGAATCAATAAAAACTATTACCTTTTTCTTCTTGATTTGTCCTTATATCTTGATGGTTTGAGGAGTGGTAATTCCCGCCAATGCATTACAAGATATGGTCGGATTCATTTCTTCTTTATCTAGGCTTTGTTCCTGGAGTATATTCTCTTCTTTTGACCTTTCTTGCTCCTTTTCTTCTTCCTCTTCACAATCTATGTAGAATAATTTCTTCTCAGCACACTTATGACCTTTAGTGTATTTGCTATCACAACTGTAACAAAGCCCTTTGCTCTTTTTTTTTCCAATTGTTGTGGTATCAACCTTATAGGTTGTGGAAGACTAGCGGCAACAACACTTCCGTCTTTATAGATGTGAGTTGGTATGCTCCTGGTGCCATATTTTGTTTCCATTTTTCTTGCTAACCCTGAATGTCTTCTCTATGAATTCAGGTTCCCAAAGGTGAACATCATGTTGGATATTATCCTTTAAAGACCCTATGAACACATCAATCCTATGCTCCTCTGGAATATCTTTTACCCTTATGTCAATTTTTGGAACTCTTCAATGTGCTCCATTATTGAACCCTTTTGTTTGAGACTTATCAATTGGCTAAAAAAAGTGTTGCTTTTTGTATCCTCATAATGTGCTATCAATTCTTCCGTAAAAATTGCCCAAGTGATAAATTGTTTACGAGAGCAAAGCATTGATACCATACAAACTGATTTGGTTCCAAATATATTGCCATACGTACCTTTTGTGTGTTTTGCACATTATTGAGATTGAAAAATTGCTCTATCTGTAATATCCATGTTGCGGGATCCTTGCCATCAAAATTCCTCATATCGATTTTTGGAATATGGTGGGTCATTGATCCAACATTAGAGTCTATGGAATCATGATTAACATTTCTTTTGTTCTCATCATGAGTTTCCTTTAGTACCTTTTTGCCACTAGTGACCATTCCTTGTAACAACTTATTCATATTTATTGTCAATTCTTCCATCTTATCATCCATGCCATCAATTTTAGCGTCCATGCCATTCATCTTAGCATCCATGCCATCCATCTTAGCTTCTACACCCTTCTTTAAATAATCCATCTTAGCTTCTACACCTTTCTTTAAACCATCCATCTTAGCTTCTACATCTTTCCTTAAACCATCCATCTTAGATTCTGTTTCTTTTTGTGGAAGTGACACTTGTTGCACTTGTTCTTGTAATTTTGATATATCATGTAGCATTTCTTCCTCTTCTTCATGAGTCATGCTAGAGCTTTCAGGTTCCTTACTACATGTTTGCATTTTCTTTCCTCGGGGCATTAGTTACTGATAATAATGCTCTACTATTCCCTTTGAATTCCTTCAAAATAAATTTCAAACCAATCTTAGGCAAAAATTTAAAAGAATCTACACACCTTTTCTTACTTTGTAGGAGATCAATATTGCCTCTGATGTATCTCTGTACATTACAATCATCCAGTTCTGAAATTGTGACCTGCAGTAGCCCTCTGTGTCCTCTTTCCAATGCCACTAGTTTGATCCAAATTGGAGTCTCCAAGGAAGAGTTATGCAAAATCTCCCACAGTGACCTGATTATGGACTAGTTCAGTAGGGCGAACTTGTACAATGTGCCAGGAGTCCCTGTTTCATCTTTTGGCTCTGACAAATGTATACAAGAAACTAAAGTCCGTCCCCTTTCTTCACCTTCTTACGAAATTTAAATCCAATGCTCAGAGAAAAGGTTATGATGATTTTCCCTAGGTCACCTATTTGGAATGTAATTCAGGAGTCTACAAAAAGACCAACTTCCTCAGATCATATCTCCCCAAATATAGTGCAAAATTCTCTGAAATTCGGACTCGAGATTTAGTGCAATGTCTTCTCAAATGGGTTTTGTTTTTAGCTTTGGAAACGTTTCAAAAAAAAGTTATTGCAAAAATTCCACGATAACTTGTTTGGAGTAGCGAAACCCTAGAATCCAAAGCTTTAATACCAAATGTTATGAACCAGCTCAAGAAAAGATAGAAAAGATAGATCAACGCCTTAGAATTCAGCCTCTTCGAGGGTGCAACATCCTTTAAATTACATAAATGAACAATTCTTGGATGATACAAATGACAAAACCTCCTTTCTGTATATAGGAGTCTAAGGAGTCACAATATAACCAAGCGACCTAATAATAATAATATAAAGCCACAAAAATAACAATAGAGGGATTCTATGGGGCACAGTAATAACAATATGGGGGCAATAAGGGCACAACAATATTAATAAGGGGTACAACTACAATAGTAATGGGGTAGTCACTAGTATTATAGGGACCCAGCATACACAGTGAGGATTTTTTTGTCTCCTAGTCCTTCAAGCTTTATCGCAATCGACACACGATCACTAGACTCTAAATCAAGACCCACTCTACAGGTTTTACTGCATATCCTAACCAGGGATTACTAAGCCAAATGGAGAGAAAACCACCTCTTGGATTTATTGTATACCCTGTCATTCACTAGTAAGGGTTCCTAGGCCCACCAAGAAAACAAAATCATGGCTTCACCGCAACCCACAGTCTGGCGTAGGGGTTACTAGGCCAATGGATTTACCATGATGCACACTCTAGTTCAGGGTACAATAGGCCATGTGCTCTATTTTTTGGAGATCCACCTCACTCAGTTTCGAATCCATACGGTAATCCATCTCAGCCAAAACATGAGAACACCATCACAACATGCCTATCTAGAAATGGAAAGGCTAGACTGAAAACATTGTCACACCTGGAAAAGCCCATGCCATAACAACAAAGAACCACATGTAATACCATGCATGCCAAACCTAGAAAGGAAAATGCACATGGAAATTGATACATGCAAAGAATAATGTTGCTGCTACATTATCCCACTCTTCCTTGCTTGATCTCTGCTTCCTCTTTCCTTATTGTCATTTGTTGATTCCAATGCCAAAATGTTCCAAGAAAACTCTAAGTGTCCAAGAGTGATACAGAGAGAGAATAATGAGATAGCTCTAAAACAGAACTAACAAAAGGTTACAAACTGATCCTCATAAGCCTTTTTATCAATTAGGCCTCTATTTTCTTCATTTTCCATTATTTTCCTTCATTTTCCTCCTCACATGAAACCTGTGACCTTTCACCTTCCTTTTCTCCTAATTTCCATTATTTTCATAAAAAAATGTGGCAAAAATTCCATTTTTCCTTTCCAAAGGATTATCCATTTCCCTTCCCAATTTGCTTAGCCATAACAAACCAATGAGCAGCCACACTAGGATTTGTTTCCCAACATTCAACTTGGAATAAGTGTCCCATCAATCGTGGTTATTATTTTTCCTTTATTAACTTTTATTACATGGAATTTTACCAGGGCTATTACAGAACCCTCCCCCTTGGCAGACATCATCCTCGGTGTTCAACCACACCTATACCTCAGCAAAATCGCTGAAAAAAGAAAATAATAGACATGAAGCTTTATAACATAGCACGATGCAGTATTTACAATGACCATGCCGCTGAGAAGCAAACCGACATTACGACATAACAATCATAACATTATAATGATATGACACCCATAACGCTTATTAGAGATTTATAACATAGCTCATGGAAGTATTTACATCCATATACATATATGCATATACCAAAACATCACCAAACATGTACCAAAACATATAACAAAGATAAATGCCAAAACTGCTTTTCCTCACGTGGAAAATAATGAATGATACATAGCCCACATATGATCCTCCATCTCCCATGTAGCTTCATCAGGACCAAATCACTCCCATTGCACTTTAACCTACCCGATTGCTTGGTTCTGAAGCATGAGCACCTTTTTTTGCAATATATACTAAGGCTTTGGCTGGAATTCTCCATTTCATTCCACCTGCAATATAGACCAATCAATCACATGATCAACATATTTAACATACTTTGTAAGAAATGACATATAGAAAACATCATGGACTTTCACTATCAAACATAGCGCAATTGGATAGGATATAGACCCAATCCTCTTACCATAGCTAAGGGTCCATAAAATCTTGGTGCCATATTGGCACATGATCCAATCCGTAAGGAGATCGTCTTTGGTTTGATGTGTAGGTACACCTGTTCACCAACCTGGAACTCCTTAAACAATCTTTTCCAATCTACATAAATCTTCTTCCTATCTTGTGTTTCTTCTAGATTCTTCTTTATAACCTACATTTCTTGTTTCGTGTCCACTAACATGTCTCATCCAATCAATACCCTATTAACTAGATTGCTCCAACTGAGAGGAGTATTACAACTATGCCCATACAATGCCTTAAATAGACTCATCCTCAAATATTCATGATACCCATTGTGGTAAGTGAACTCTACTAGTCGAAGATACACTTCCCACTTTTGTTGTTGATGCATCAGGTACATCCTTAACATGTCCTCCAATATCATATTGACCCTCAGTTTGTCCATCTACTTATGGATGCTAAGTTGTACTGAAGGCAAAATCTCTGCTAAAACCTGAAAATAACTCCTTCCAAAACTTCAAAGTGAACTTTACATCCCTATTCGACACAATGTTATTTGGAATACCATGCAATTTGACGACATTTGTGATGAATACCTATGCTACATCGCTAGCTGAGAATGTAGACTTCACTAGAATGAAGTGTGCAACCTTTGTCAACCTGTCCACAACAACCATCATGGAATCATGTTTTCTCACTATCCTCGACAACCTTGTGATAAAGTCCATGCAAATGACCTCCCATTTCCACTCTGAATTGTAATCAACTGTAGTAGTTCACCTAGATGATTACACTCTACCTTCACACGCTCACTTTTGAAACACCTAGCCACAAACTCTACTACATCCTTCTTCATATTCAGCCAATAATAAAATGCTTTACTATGGTCAATGTCTATGATAATCTAGGTGACCTAAATAATGTTTCACAAGAAACTCCCTCAAGATGACCTTCTTGAGCTCAATACTATCTAGCACATATATCCTATCTCTGAATCTAACAAATCCATCCACTGTAAGGTGATTTTTTACATCCTGTGCAACTATACCTGTATCTATAACTGTACCACTACCTGTACTTGTATCTATAGTACTACCAGTACTCTGTTGTAACCTATTCATATTCTCCATATACCTGACATCCTAGTGACTCACCTACAAGATTATATCTTGTAAGTTTTCCCCATTGGAGCTCATAGCTACTAAGTGATTACCTATACCCGCCTACTAAGAGCATCTTCCACCATGTTCTCCTTTCCTTTAATGTACTTTATCTTGAAGTCAAACTCACTAATCGTGGCCAACCATATAGCTTTCTTGGAATTCATATTTAGTTGGTCAAACAAATATCTCAGCCCAATATGATTGATATTCAATACAAACCTCCTGCCAAGAAGATAGTGCATGCAAATCTTTAATGCATGTATGATCACTACGAAGTGAAGGTGATGCGTTGGGTATTCCTTCTCATGATCATTTACTTTTCGTGACTGATAGCATACCACCTATACATCCTGCATAAGGACTCCACCAAGTTCTTTCTTATAAGAATTTCTAAATACTACAAACTCTTTGTCTGGATCTCCAATCTCTAACACTAGGGCATGTGTCAAAAACTACTTAGGATACTCAGAACCGGCCTCACACACCTCTGTCCATTCAAACTTCTTACATTTCGTCTGCAATGATGTAATAGGACAAGAAATCTGTGAGAAGTTCCTAATGAACCTCTTACAATAGCCTGCCAACCTGATGAGAGACCTCACCTCATCCACATTTCTATGAGCTACCATGATGGCCCTTATATTTTCTGGATCTACTTCAATTTCCTCCTTAGAGACAACATGTCCCAAGTAATGTACCTCAGTCTAAAAGAAATTGAAATTTTTGAGCTTAGCATAAGACTGGTGCTCTCTCAACAACCTTAGCGCTGCTGCTAAATGGCATGCATTCTCTTTCTCATTTTTAGAATATACCAATATATCATCAATGAACACAATGAAAAACTTATCCAAATATTGGCGTAACACACTATTGATCGAGAACACAAATGTAGCTAGAGAATTAGTCAAACCAAATGGAACTACAACAAACTCATAATGCCCATACCTGGTCCAGAATGTTGTCTTGTAAATGTTCTCTTCTTGAATGTGTACTTGGTGGTATCTAGATCTCAAATCAATCTTCAATAACTTTGCTGCTCCTTTCAGCTAATCAAACAAATCATCAATCCTCGACGTTGGATACATGTTCTTGATAGTCACTTTGTTCAACTTCCTATAGTCAATCCATAATCTCAACATAACAACTTTGTTCTTCACAAACAATACCGGTACCAATGGTGATACGTTTAGCCTAATGTATCCCTTTTCCAACATTTTCTTCAACTAAAAATTTAACTCTACCAACTTAGGTCTATTCATCCTATAAGGTACTTTTGATGACGGAGCTACATGTGGCACTAACTCAATAGAAAATTCTACTTCCCTATGAGGTGGAAGCTCTAAAATATCCTCAAGAAACACATCCTGAAGATGTTGTAGAACTGGGTACCTGCTAAAAACAATTGTATCCTCAGCTTCCTTACCTTTGTCACTAGAAATGTGTATAGAAAATAAGACAACCTTTCCTGCAACTACGCTTTGCCTATAGAACTATCACCATCCTAACGGATGTGGCTTTCTTCTTTCCCTACAAGACTCTTGTTTCCCCACTATCATCAACACACTCAATGACTTTGTCATAACCTACACCTTGGTTATATGAAGGTACAACCAATCCATTCCCAACAACATATTGTATGATCCAAATGGTAATACATTCAAATATGTTTCGGTAGGAATACCATTCAATTCAAATGCAAAGCTCTTACCCAATGATGAACTTGCTTCTTTGTGCCTATAGCCAACTACACTAACTAATATTTTGAATGCAGTTCCTTACGCAAACCACACATATCCACCAAATAAGGATTAAGATAGCTATAATTAGATCCAGTTTCAACCAAAACAGAAATAAATTGATCACAAAGGTTACTGTCCATCTCAATGATAAATACCCAATCCAATGCTGCATAAATACGAGGAACACTCTAACCAACATCCCCAACACTTTTTCCTCCTGTGCACTATATATCTGAGGCCTTTCTCCTTTCAGCTACCATTTACCTTTACCTTTGTCTTTCCCTTTACAACCTTGCTAAGATTGATTCTTACACTTTGACTATTCATAGAAATGTTTCAATTTCCCAATAACTTCCTCAAGTGACCAAGGCTCATCATACTCAATCCGATCTATAAATGCTAATGGAAATCCACTAACAAATCACCAAATTTTATCCTTCTCATCTTTAAGATACAATACATACCTCAATAGCTCCAGAAACTTAGTCATGCACCCTTCATCTTTCATTGATGCCATCTTTAGCTCATAAAGCTCTTTCGCCTAGCTATCGTAGTACCTTTATGATAAGTAATTCTTCATAAAAATCCTCTTGAACTCATGCCACCTCAAGTCATCAGTCGTGATGTCTCTAGCCCACTTCATATCTTCCCACTATATGTCTTCTTTACCTCTTAGGCTGAAGATAGCTACTCTGGCCTTCATATTATTTGTGTAATTATGTAACTCAATTAACTTCTTCATCCCAGGTATCCAAGCCTCTGTATCTTCCATCTTCTTCACATCCCCATAAAAATTAGGAGTCTTCACTTTATTAAACTCATCTAGAAAGTATCCCCTATCAACCTTCTTGTAGGGATGATAACAATGAAGATCATGATGCCTATGAGAACTAGAACTAAAATAATACATGTATCCATCTCCTCTCCTATCCAGAGTATCCAACAATATACCATCTATAAAAGTGTCATCGCTATCTGACCTATGACCACCATGAGACCTACTGCAACCATATGCCCCATTAGTTATGTCCTCCTTTCTACGACTAGTCTGAAGTGGAGCTACTTGCTGCAATTCTGACAAACTCTAAAGAAGTATTGCATTAACCTATACTTTTTTCTCTTACGCCTGTATCATCCTATAATTGTTTTCCTTACAACTCCTTATTTATTCCTTTAATATTCTCAGTGTATTTTCCAAATTGCAAGAATTCCCAACACCATATTGCTCACCTGATTCGTAGGGAGAGTCTTTGCAGTCTACAATCTTTCTAGTCATTTTTATATTTCTTCATGCAAGGCATACTATGTTAGGTAAGGAAAATTACAAAAAAACCAACATACCTTAGCGAAATTTGTGGAGGATATATCATCTGTAAGATCATAAAATCAATGTGGTAAATATATAAACATAATCATAACAACATATAGACATATAATACATAAGCACATAACCCTATAACTATCAATCTAGCTAGAGTCCATTCATCAATGCATGACCATATGAACTACACATACCATGACCTCATGCATGACAACAACAACCATACTGATGTACATGAATAATACACAATAATTACATACACTCATGATGGCATACTTCATAAAAACAACATCCTATTCCACATGGCAACATCACTACAACCATGACTAACACCATGCATATGCAACAAGCACATAGACTAGAAGGATGATTAATCACACATGAAAATGACACGACTGCATGACCAACACACCACCCATCTAGTCTGAGGGGTGAACCATGCTCTAATACTGCTCTGTGGTATTAGATACGACCCAAAGAGAGCACAAATAGCTCTTATACCACTCTGTAACACTCTCCTCCGACATCTACCCAACTGATTGGCCAACTGTGCTAAACATGTGACGAGAGGCTACTATGATTGTCTTCAACCTCCCATGTGACCTTAAGGAAGTGTAATCAATGGAAACACCACAAATAAACCTTCCAAATCAGCTACAAGACTCCTAGGAACCATTCCAACCACTCACGTAGCTAGCCCCTGGGCCCCACTAAAGTTTTTTACCACTTGACCTCTAGATGCTCTCATGTTATAGGTCTGCTACCATCCAAGAGGCTCTAGAAACTCTCATGACAAGGCATGCCAGCATCCAGGGATTATTTTGCTCAAAGTTGTGCCAGCATCCCTAGGATTTGAACCACATTTTCAGGGCCAGACCCCTGGTCACTTCCCAGAATTGAATGACACCTTTATATCAATAATGTAACAAGGAACCAATGATGCAAAAGTAAATTCTTGAACAACCCTTTAACTAGACTCATACTAGCCAAGACAGTAATTTCATCAAACACATCACAAATATGTAATATACAAGTGTCAGAAACAAATTTAAGCATAGGGATCTCATACTAATATGAGAACCTATAAGAACAATTGTTCCCTCATATCATTTGCTACATTATCGTCTATTGGGTCATAGATACATTTTCCACTAATTTACAAGTAAAAACATAATGAGAGCCATACATAGCCATTGTTAGAAAACACATACATAACCAACATAATAGCAACAGAAATACCAATGAAATCAAAGCCATGTGATCCACATATAAAACATTATAGTACTTATAGAAATACAAGGATAAATGACCGCATAGTGATGATGTAAAATACAAAACCGAGATGGGACTACCATTTTCCACCTAACCATAGAATGGTTGAGCCAAATCTCTCTTCAGCACTTCACCCTTGTGCCATATTCCAAGCATGAATGTGGGAATCAAACTAAAATAATGAACCAGGGCATCCTAAGGCTAAAACACCTCACCTTCATCAATATAAACCAGGAATTATCATAATCCATCCTATATCACTAGGCCAACACAATAAACATGTCATAACAGGATTTACCTTGATCTCCACCCGATCACTAGGCCAAGAAAGAATGGATGCCACCCGATTTCTCCAATCCACAATGGATCACTACGGCCTAAATCAAGACACTCTGTAGAATTTACTGTATATCCCAACCCAAGTTTCCTAGGCCCAGTAGAGAGAAAACTACCTCTTGGGCTTACTGTATGTGTTGCTATTCACTTGAAAGGATTCCTAAGCCCATTTAGGTAACACAATCCTCGCTTTATCGCAATCAATAGTCTGGCTCAGGGGCTACTAGGCTAGTGGCTTTACTGTGATCCATAGTCTGGTTCATGGACCACTAAGCCATGTGCTCTATCACTAGTAGATCCACCTCGCTGACCTTTGAATCCATCTTGTAATCTAGCTCAACTAAAACATGAGAACCCCATCACATCATGGTTATCCGGAAATGGCAAGGCTAGGCTAAAAACACTCTCACACCTAGCAAAACCCATGCCATAAAAGAAAAGAACCATACGCAATACCATGCATTCTAAATCTAGTAAGGGAAATACACATGCAAATCAATACTTGCAAAGAATATTGCTCTTCCTTGCTTGATCTTTGCTTCCTCTTGCCTTCTTTTCCTTTCTTGATCCAATACCAAAATGCTCCAAGAAAATTCTAAGTGTACAAGGTGAGAGAGAGAGAGAGAGAGAGAGAGAGAGAGAGAGAGAGAGAGAGAGAGAGAGAGATAATGAGGGAGCTCCAAAAATGAACTGATAAAAGGTTACAAATTGATCCTCATAAGCATTTTTATCAATTAGGCCTCTATTTTCTTCATTTTCCATTATTTTCCTTCATTTTTCTCCTCTCATGCAACCTATGACCTTTCACCTTCCTTTTCTCCTAATTTCCATTATTTTCATAAATAAATGTGTCAAAAATGTCATTTTACCTTCCCAAAGCCTTATCCATTGCCTTTTCCAATTTCCTTAGTCATTATAAACCAACGAACACCCACACTAGGATGTTTTCCCCAAACTTCAGCCTTCAATAAGTGTCCCATCAACTGTGGTTATTATTTCTTCGTTATTAACTTTTATTACATGGAATTTTTACTAGGGCTATTACAGAGAACAATATTGAATGATATTTCAAATTCTCAAATGGAGTCAATTCTTATTTTATGTGATAACATCTATGCCATTACTTTACCCAAATATCATGTGTTTCATAAATGGCACAAACATAGTGACACACACTTTCACTTTATTTGATATTTTTTCAGTAATGGAGATATATTTCTCGATTTTTGTCAATCATGAGATCAAATTGCAGACATTTTTACAAAACCATTGGGAAAAAATGTATTTGAATTTCAAAGAGAGATCTTAGGCATTATAAGTTCCAATAATTGTAATAGTTCAGATGAGGATGGGTTGTTGAGAGAAATAATCTCACTATCCCTAGTTTATCTACTAGGTTTCATATGAATTTAGTTTAGTTAGTTGAGTTCACTTGGGTTTCAACTGAGTCCTACTCGAATTATTTATTACTATTGTTTTCTTGTCTCCTATGTAATCTATTTAGATGTTACTCAATTATGAAAAGATCTTTTCAATCGATTACTAATTTTGATTTTATTCTCTATGTTTTTTTCCTCGACAATATTTTCCACAATTTATTCACTAGCAAATCCATATCTTCTTTCATTTCTCAGTGAAGGTGATAAACAAAGTGATGGGAAATGGTGGGTATCTAGAAACACACAAGAAATTTGTGGGAGATAAAATTATTTTGACTACCATTATTGAGGATTAAGGTGCCTAGCTTTTCCTTAGTGGAGTCATCCTCAATAAAGAGAAGATCATTGGAGTGGTGAGAAGGATCCTTATTCATTAAAAATTGTGAGGGATACAAACAATTAGCTTTTATTTTAGAAGGAAGTTGGTGGAGTCAAAAAACAAAATATATGTGGCAGATTTAATATGTTTCTTATTAGTGTCATTTACCTAACATTCAACCTAGAGAAAAGGTATGTTTAGTTAGTATTTATTGATAATAAGATAGAAATAATATAACACCCACACACATATAAACAATCTTTTACTCTAGAAACTATCAATAGAAAAACTAGTGAACAATAGATATATTATTATCTTTTACTTAAAACAATAAATCCAATCAAGAATACATCTATTATTATCTTTTACATAAAAGTAACTAATCCATCAAACATTTTAGCCATGGCCAAGTGAGACTTCAATTCTCAACATTGACATATTATTGCAATGGAAAGTTCCCAAGCCTTTTAAATGTTCCATCACATGCAATTCTGAAATCAAAATGCCACCAATACCAACTACCGAAAACCACAATTTTTAATAGAACAAACTTGACACTTTCACACAGTTAATTTTATCTAATAATTCTTCATTTAAAATTGACTTGGAATTTCCCTTGAACAAATCTAGTGAAACAAGATAAGTGGGGCAACACCATTTAGTCCCTTTTGTAACACCCTGATGCTTATAACGAATGTACCTACGGATTCAACATGTTATCCAAGAATCCCACATGCTCCTCCACATCACAACATGCTCTGGAATATGGCTACGTCAACATTGAAACTTTACCTTTATGGGTATGCATGCCTCACAAGGTCTTATAGTGGTATCCCCACTTGCATGTAAAATATTTAACTATATATATTTAACTATATATATATGTATATATAGATAGATATAGATATAGATATGTCATCCCCTCATTTTTCCATTGGAACAATAATGTCCAAGGCTACTATCTATCTGGCCCAAAGTCCAACACACAGCTTCATATACATCAAGATCATTTATACATTAACACCCTTACATAGCATTCTCCTCACCCAACACAATTTCTACAAGGAGTTAGAGTTCATAGTGTAAACACCCACCATCATCATAAAGGGAGCCATGTTAACATTTCTCTCATCCCTAGGGCCATTTCTTCTAGGATATGTAGACATGAACACACCGTGTTGTGTAGCACCAAAGATTTCAATAAAAATGTCGTCCACTAATAAGGAAAAAACCCTCCCGAGAGACACAACAAACCAACATCAACTCTTTCTCAAATCATGTGAGTATGTGGGAATCAAAGGAATTAAAGTAATTCAACGCCAACAGATTATTTACATGTAAAAGGGTACATGAAAGACATGGTAAGGCATGTGTAGACTGAGTACATGACTTGTAAAATATGAATGAAAAACTAGGTATATGGGGGAGCATGTGATGACACAGAGAATGTGAGCTTCTTCGATAGCATCTGGAATTCTTAGATACCCTGGATATAAAATTTGAAGGGGTAGGGATTGGATGTCATTGGTGCTACCTCATATGGTGGGTTTGCCTTAAGGGGAACCTCGCATCAGGTTTAAACGGAATTGTTATGTAAACATGACTCAGTCAAGGCATTAAATTGGTTAGGTTAACATTTGTGGTTTTGGGAACTTTGTATTGGTGGATTTTTGGAACAAGTGATATTACATGTGATGAAGCATTCAAAAGGTTGGGGATTTTGCATTATAATATGTTAAAATTTAGATGTGAAGGCTTGTTGACTACGGAGAGGATGTTTCTAGACATGGCTACATTTAGTTCAAGAAGACTAATAAGTCTATTGTTAGATGGCAATTAAAAAACATGAAAAAACAAAATTTAGGAGCAAACCACAAAACTCATAGGTGAGATGAGATGCACCTACAAGCTACCAAGTAGCGCTGTTGAATATTCATTAATTAATAAAACAAGATTACACATATTTATGTGATTGGATTTTTGTTAGGGAGATCAAACAAACTCCTAGAAAATATGATCTAACAACTAAATAAAAACACATATAAACAACTCACAACCACTTTCTCTGTTATTTCCAAGTCTCCCCCTTAATGGCGAAAGGATTAGTTTCCACATCTTGTATCTCTCTAAACAATACAAACTTCATATTTCTAAGAGGCTTAGTGAAAATATCAACAATAATTTGACAAGTATTACAATATTCAAGATAAATTTATTTAGACTATATATTTTCCCTAATAGAATTAAATTATGCATCAACATGCCTTGTTCTTTCAGGGTAAACTATATTATTTTCAAACTTGATTGAGCTATGGTTGTCATATTTTATCATTGTAGCCTCCTTTCATTCTTCTCCAACATCTTGAAGAACTCTCCTAAACCAAATAACTTCACAATTTGTTGTACACAAAGCTTTATACTCTGCCTCGTTGATGACAAAGATACAGTATGGTACTCCTTGCTACTCCATGAAACAATCCCAGATCTGATGCTAAAACCATAGCCTATAATGGATGCCCTATCATTTGTATTTCCAACCTAATATGAATATGAGTAACCTTCCACCTCAACATCAAATGAATAAGTACAGTTAAGAACAAAATCAATTGTTCCTTTAAGATACCTAAGCACTCCTTTCGCTACTTTCCAATGACTTCCTAGAGTTCTCACCATAAATTGTCTTAACACATGAACAAGGTATGCTAAATCAGGTTTGGTTGTAGTGAGATCATTCAAGCTTCCCACCAACTATCTATGCATTGTACCATCTACCTTCTTTGAGCCATAATCAGAATGAAGTTTCACATTTTGTTGCATTGGAACAAAAGGAACTTTACACTGATCCATTAAAAACTTCTTAAGCAATTCTTTGACATACTTACCCTAACAGACAAAATTATGACCAACATCACTACAAACATCAAGACCTAAAAAATAATGTAATTCACGAAGATCTTTCATCTCAAATACTTGTGGCATCTGCACCTTAATTCCATCAATTAGTTTAATTGAATTCCCTAAAATAATTAAATCATCAAGAAATCAGTACAACCTATCCCTTTGAATCAAATTTGGTATACATATTTGAATCACTTAGACTCCTCATAAAACCATGTTGAAGAAACAAGGAATCTATCTTTTCATACCACTACCTAGATGGCTGCTTCAGCCCATACAATTTTTTCTTTAATCTAAAAACTAAATGTTCCTTCCCCCTTTTCACAAAACCTTTAGGTTGTGTCAAATACACCTCCTCTTTTAAATCATCATTCAAAAAAGAAAATTTACATCTAATTACTGAAGATTCGAATTCTACTTTGTAGCTAATGAAATTAACAATCTAATAGTAGTTAGTTTAGCTATAGGTGCAATGTTTTTGCATAATCAATGCCTTCTTTTTGTGAGTACCATATTTCCACTAATATAGATTTGTATTTATCTATAGTACAATATGCTTTAAATTTGGGGTTATACAACCATTTACTTCCTATGGGCTCTTTATCTTAAGGGAATTCAGTCAATTCCCGAGTTTTGTTTTTAATTATAAAGTCGTATTCTTCCTTCATTTCTTTTCTCCACTCTTTATGTTCATTAGCTTCATTAAAAATCATGGGTTCTATGACATTTAAAACAATACTCATCAAGGCATAATATTTATACCTTTTACGTAGGTGAATCTGATGAGTAGATCCCCTTCGCAATTCACTCCATCCCTCCCTATTCTCTAAAGGCACTTTTCCACCTATGGCTGAATTCTAACTACTCATTGTATCCATATCACTGGATTATTATATTTAATGCTTCTATTTATCACTATCTTCAACTTCTTCTTTATTGTCTTTAGCTTTGGGAAGTATGTGCCTCCTTTCATAGTTGTTGTCCGTGTTTCCTTGATCTACCTACTCATGGAAAATTACATCTCTATTCGCAAATACTTTGTGAGTAGATGGATCAAGCATTTTATATTCTTTAAATTCTAGAGAGTATCGTACAATGATACATTTGATAGCTTTACCAAAACATTTATTTTGTTCTCATTCAAAATATGTATAAAGGTCTTACACCAAAATACCCTAAAATTATGAATTTTTCGATTAAAATCAAACACGGCTTCGAATGGAGTATTGACATCAAGATACCTTGTTGGACTTTTATTCTTTAAATAAACAACAATGTTGATGACCTCTGCCCAAAAATCATTTGATATATTCTTACCTTTGATCATACTCAAATCACAATCCACCAATGTTTTATTTTTCCTTTCCGCAACACTGTTTTGTAGTCAACTATAGGGTACTGTAAATTGCTACACTATTCCATGATTCTTGCAGTAATAGATGGAGTTCCCCAATCTATAGTCTCCTCCTTGATCTGAACGAACAATTTTTATTCCCTCTGATTCTCTACCATGTTTTTCAATTCCTTGAAATATTCAAAAACATCACCCTTTCTCCTAAGGAAGTATGCCCAAGTATACCCTGTTCAATCATCAATAAACAACATAGAAAATAATAAGCACCTGCTAAAGATTTGGTGTACATGGTTCAAAAACATTAAAATGCACAAGTTCTAATACATCTCTTCTTATCCTATTAGAATTAGAGGGGAATTCATCTTTGTGCATCTTTCCTAAAGCATATCCCTCATAAGCAACATATTCATTATTTAAGATAGGGAGTCCTTCAACCATTCTTTGTTTCTGAAACAATAAAAAGTCATGAAAACTTATATGGTGACACTTCTGGTTCCAAATACTTTCAGTTTACATTATTATAGAACTTAGTTCTTGGTGACTCTTGCGGGTGACATCAATTTTGTGCAGGCCTCCAACTATGACTCCTGAATCAATCAGTTTGTAGTGATCCAACAACTCCTTTACTATGCAGTGTGTTTTAAATAAGTCAAGCTTAAGATTTTGATATGTGATTGTAGACACATAGATCATATTTTTCTTAATATCAAGCACATACATAACATTGTGAATATGTCTAACACTTCCATTTGATAGAGTCGCAAGAATATCTTCATATCCATTGGCCTAATGTGCATGATAATCTCCAAGATAAATATTGCCACCATTACTTATTTCCTTGAAATTCTCATACCAATCTTTATTGCATGTCATGTGGATTGAAGATCTAGAATCCACAAACCATGGATCAACGTCATCGGTTTCAGTGGAAAATGAAAAATTAGACACAAATAGTTTAAGATTCTTAAGATTAGAATTTAGGTATTCTCCTGCAAAGTGTCCTGAATGTTTTCTATCTCAATTCCTCTCTTCATCACTTTTCTTCTTGTAAAAATCTCTGGAAATATGCCCAATTATACCACAATAAAAATAGTTGATTTGAGAATCATTTCTAGAAGGTGACATACATTGATTTGGATTTGGAGATAGCCTTCCCTGAAGTGGACTTCCACTTTTACTTCCATCTCCCTATTTTCCTTTGAACAATTTCTTCTTCACCACAAGTAATAAGTCTACATTCTAAGGCTTCAAATTCCTGTCCCTTTCTTCTTCCTGCATCAGTATATCTGTCAATTCCTCTAAAGTAGGAGCTTTCGTCCTGGTTAAAAGACCTATAGTAAACATATAATAGTCCTTTGACATTCCATTTGAAGTGATTATCACAAGATTAGTACTAGGTACCACTTCTATGTCTCGCAACTTGTCATCCAAATATTTGATTCTTGAAACAAAGGCACTCACTGATTCATTTTCCTCCATTTCAATATAAAGAATCTTTCTTTTCATGAGAGGACATTATTTGTATTTATTGTCTCATACAAGTCCTTAAGTGTAGGCCATGTTTCATTAGAATGATTACAATCATGAATATGAGGAATTATGTTATCTTTCACAAACATTCTTAATAGTACCTTTTCTTTATTCTCCCACTTCTCCTAATCTTGAATTGATGTAGCTGTCGTGCCTCCAACAACACCTGGTTTTGATTCTTCTCCATTTGTGATTTTTTGAACGCCATATCCTTCCATCAAAGTCTACAAACTGAATTTCCAATTAACATAATTGGATATGTCTAATTTATTGGCCTCATTGACGTAGGGTCTTTGTAAGAGGATTATTCATCTTGACAAAAAGTCCCAATTTCCAACAACACCCATATTATTACTCCACATGTCATGAGAACCACTAGTAGTTCCATAAATCCTTTGTCAAAACCTATCATTATCCACAAATCCACGAATCCAACAATGCCCAAGTTGGGGCTCCACGCTTTGATCAAATTAACTCTAGAGAGAGGCTCAACAACTTAAAAAAAACATTAATATTAACCCATCATTAAATTATAAAAAAATGGATCTGTGCAATATTACCATGGAGACAATGCGCAATTTTATTTAATAGAAGTTGTGAAAATTTTCTCCCTTTTTCTTAATAAAAGTTGTGAAATCTGTTCACTTTTCCATAAGAGAAATTGCACAAATCAGCTAACTTTTCCTGAAGAAAAGTTGCGCAATCCTCCAAATTTTCACATTTTACAGTTGACTGGGGGTGCACAGGTCGACTCTAGTATCCAAGACGAATCTTCTTCACCTAACAAATCCCAACTCTGCTCTTTCCTACTACAACTTCTCCTTTCATAATATGCAGACGACTTCACTCCTAGCAGTCGTCACGCCGGAGGCAATAGATCTAGGAGGCACAGGGGAACATATCGATGAATTTCTCAACAAACAGGTATGGAATGTCTTGGCTCTTCAAGCATGCCAACAAATATTCACACTAGCACTCACTAACACATGAGGCATTACGCTCACCACAACCTCGCTCACCCCAACAGTCTTAGCCACTAAGGGCTATGATGCAAAATTAAGAAATATGGAAGACAAAATTTAGGCATGAACCACATAGCTCACAGGTGATACGAGCTACACTTGGAGGCTACCAGGCAATGTTGGTGAATATTCATTAATTAATAAAACAAGATTACACATATTTGTATGATTACATTTTTGTTAGGGTGATCAAACAAAATCCTACAAAATAGGATATAACACCTGAATAAAAACAAAATCTAAACAACTCACAACCTCGTTCGCCATTATTTCGAAGTATGGACTTTCCCTTATCTATGTTCTTAAAATAGTGTTTATATGTGTGAAATTGTTATTATTATTTTTATGTTATTGTTTTTTAATACTAGTAAGTGTTTTATGGTAAGAACACCATTCTGTTTTATGATAAGAACACTAGTGATCGAGGTGGGGCATGAAAGACAACAAGCAGATAGGGGTGCTACAGGGGTGTGATATCATGGAACAAGGATGTGAGGTTGGATTACGAGAAGAGAGAAGCAATGGTGTTCTCATGTTTGTGATCAACATGAAGAAAAGCTTTCTCTAGACTAGTGCTTTAAAATAATGTGATTTTGTGCTCGATTTGGACTATTTGATCATGAACTTCACAAAGTGGCAGCAAACATCACATAAATTATGTAGACACCCGAAAGGGTAAAAAATTGTTGAAGGGCATGAAAGAATGCGTCTAAGTAGTATTTTATGTAAAACTAGAACTAGAAAAATAGTCCTCATTGAGTTTCTTGTAGATCCTTAAAAAATAGATTGAGACTACTAGTGGGATGCATCCATTCCTTCCAATTGGTGTTCATGAAGTTTCATTCATTGTGACTACCATTGATCTCTAAATAATTATATTTTTTGGAGAATCTAATTGCAACCACCTGTTAGGTGTCATAGACATTCATCCAAGTGTCATAGTTAGCTAAGTTTAGTCCAGTTATGTTGAGTTCAGTTTAGTCTCACTACAATGATTTCATGTTGATGTCTCCAATTTAATCTTATTTAACCGTTTCATAATATTTATAAGTGCCACTGTCTGCTTCATAGTTTTTCAATTTTTATCATGATATCAGAGCCCCAAGTAGCATAAGGCTCCAGAGATAGAAGCAAGGACAAATAATTCGAGAAGCAAGGACAAATAATTCGAGAGCGTGAAGAGGATGAAGTGGGTTATTATCTCATCTAAAGTCGAGAAAAGTTAAAAAAAAAAATAGTGCCCATCGCACCCATGCTCGGAGGAGCACATGCGTTGACCCTAACAAACTTACGAAACTGGAAACAATAGCAGCAAAATGCAGGCAGAGGGTTTCGAGAGGTGCATTGACCCAATAACACAAAGCATACGAGAAGGCTCCACAATTACCATAGATTAAGAAAGGAGTACGAAAAGCTTTAGAGTAATACGCGTTTGAAGCAGAGAAGATTAACAACTTACATGACATCGAATATCCTATCCATAAATTCCTCGATCTCTTTCTGATGATCAACGGGAAGTTTTAACCATCGACTTCCTGAAATATTGCTTCTCACACATATAAATTGTATGGCTTCACACTTCTTATCGTTTCTTGGGAGCATGAGGAACCAAGCATATTGGGCACACAAATTGTTTGAAAAGTCAAAGCTAGACTTCGGTAATTTCTTAATTACTCTGGATGAACGAAGCTTTAAAAATCTTGTATTGTTATGTAAATTTTAAAGGGGCGTATGTAAAATTTGAACCGTGGTTTAAAGGGTTCATGTAATTTATTAAAAGAGGGCTTATTAAAAAAAATAAAGGGGTATGGTTTTTTATAAGGATATAAAAGGGCATTTGTTTGTGAAGGTGTTTATATTTGATTTCTCTTTTTAAGAAACAAGAGCTTTGGTTGAAAGTTTTAAAAAAAGACAAATAAATCCATCATGCAACAATAATGAAGTTTTATGTGCATCAAAATTGTAGAGAATGATTTAGCGCAGAGATTTTTTATTGCAATTAGTTGCAATATCTACAATTTGTTTTGCTTGTTGAGTCGTAGTGAGCCATCACTCAACAAGTGGGAAAATCCAAGAGGCTAACAAATTCAAAGCGGCACCATAAGATGTTTGAGTTTTTTTTCTAATGACGAGAAGCAACAACTAGAATTAATGAACCAAAGACAACCACGGAAGCATGGTATACCCTTAAGTGGGTTTTTCTTGTAACGTGGATTAATCTAGTTGAAGATGAAGAATTTCATGAATCCCACTGTGCTCAGCTAGAAGTGGATGATGAGTGAAGAATTTGTAGAAGAATCATACAAGGAGCACATAAATGTTCGTGAATCCCACCATGCACAGCTGCAAGTGGGTGAAAATTTGGTAATTCAAGCAATAGAGCTTGTTGATGAAAAATTGGTGAATTTGTCAACAGAGCTTGCCGATGGCAATGAAGCTCCCACTAGAGTAGCTAGTTTTATGGTTAATATAGCAATTCAATTTACTGATTTTAAATTTTCTGAAACATTATCACCTCATGGTGTATAGTTGCAGATGATGCAACAAAAACATGATATTGACATGATGTTATTCTATGATAATAGTCCACTTGAATGTGAAAACCAAGTGGAAAACAACCTATCTACAAAAGCACATGTTAGTAAAGAAGCGGAAGAGATAAATATAGAGAAGGAGGCAAAGCCAAAGAAGGAATCTCACAAAGACAAAACAGAGACAAAAGCAGAGGTAGAGAAGGAAGCACAACATGACAAAGTTCTCATTACAAAGTAGAAGGAACAAAACCAATATGGTTTTGCAGATGTTTTTACACTTACCATTGATTTTCAATGTGCAAGTAAACACAAAGATTATGAAGAAGAGTTACATTTCCTTGAGGCATGGCTTGCAACACCATGTCTAGATGAGGTCTACATAGAATCTGCAGAAATGAATGTTGAAGACAATATGCATGATGAACACATCAATGCAATTTTGAGGTATGGGAGTTTTGAAGAGATAAATTTTTATTGTCATCTTATGTTATAGCAGATTGATGATGAAAAGGGAATTATAGAAAATAATATGTGGCAGCAGCCCACATGCAATCCATTTTTTGAAGAAATCAAGGACATTCTTAGATAACCTAGAACAATGGAAGAGCAACAACAAAAAATGAAGAAACTAAGTTTCGAAGGATACAACAAGAAGAAAAAGTAGACACAGTGTAGAGGCTATAGGATTTGGAAGAAAAGAAAAAGAAAAGGAAATTGTAATTTAATAAAAAAAATTGTAAGCCTAATTGAGACATAAACAAGCAAGCATCTTAATTTAGTTTTTATGTGGTTGAAATTAAGGGCATTGTTGGAGAATCTTATTCCAACCACCTCATAGGTGTCATGGTCATCCATCCAAGTTTCATAACTATTTCAGCTTAGTCCAGTTCTATTGAGTTCAATTCAGTCTCACTGCAATCATTGAATGTTGGCGTCTGCAATGTAATCTTATTTAACTAATTCGTAATATTGATAAGCACATCTCTCTGCTCCACAATCTTCATTTCTTCTCAAGATTGAAACTCCCACCGGGATTGTTCAATTGATTCTGATTTGGTGTTGAGTAGGTTCTACTCATTTCGCTTCAGTCACGTCATGACCAGTATTGAATTAGGAAATTAGATTGTAGATCCTAGAATTTTATGATCTGACCTACATTTGTTAGCCATGGTTAGAAAATATATGCATATATCCACTGGAAGAAAGGATTCAGAGACATAGGTCATCTACATATTACATCTATTAGGGCAAGAGAGAAGTCATCATGACACTAGAAAGAGGTGCATGGACAAAAAGAGATCTCAACTTGAAGTAGAAAAAAACACTTTGGGTGGAGGCGAGAACCTCTAACGAATCTAATGTAAACCCCAAAAGATCTAGGTGAAGCATGAAAGCTCGGAAAACCAGATCTATCTCCCATATAGATTGGAATAGGAGTAGGGTCCTCAAGTGAGCCCATTCGTTGAAAGAGGGAGATATTTTATGTAGTCATGGATCTGAACAGAATCATAATTATTGAATAGAACTCATGGGTCGAGGGGTAGGCGTGAAAATGAACTCAACACTATGATTGATAGAATTTGATTGTTGCAGAGCCAAATCAAATGAGATTTATGAAGAATCCTAGGATCCAATACTAAATGACATATTTAACTATTTAACAATAAAGAAAAAATACATTTAGAAATGTACATTAAGATTAATGGAAGATGCCAAAAACAATTTTGTATAAAGTTAATTTATTTGACAAAATCAAAGTTAATTAAGGATAAGAAAAAACTTTAATTATGTTAACAACATCTTACAACTCCACTTTAATTAACTAAAAAACAACTTACAAAAGGATCGTAACAAGTGAAATTTCTTGAAAATGATTATGCATTTATTTATGAACTTGTCTAACGAGCTCACCATTTTCGGCAAACAATAAATTTTGAATTGAAATTTGGTGATTTTTTTTGAAAAAATAAAAATGTAAAATTGTTTAAATTATTTTTTAATGGTGGAAATAGATTCAACACCTTTAATAACTCACGGATACTACAAATCTTAGAACTTACCACTATAACACATATTTTTAAAATTTTCTACATTCTCAAAATTACGGAGAAATTTCTATGGTTTTTCAGCAGATATTGTGGCCAGACTCACCGTTTATTCATTTATGCTTACTTTTTATCCTATAAAGCGGCCCACCAATGGACATGCCAGTGTCACTGACGATATCTTATTATTCCATGAATAACAACTTTTTTATATTTAATCGAGGATAGAACATTCATTTTTATTTTTTCGCTTAATAAATAAAAAATATTCATGCAAAAAATAGTTTTAAAAATGCCTTGTGTTATAGAAACAACGTTTACCCTTCACCTTCAACCTACCCTGCACGTGAAATTTAAAACATCAGTTCATATGCCGCTAGTACCTTCAAAGAAGTAAATATATGTGTACAAAATAAATGAAGCGCAATGCCATAAGGATACCTGCAGTAAGTATGAAATGGAACGATGGCGTTGTCTTAATGGTTTGACTTTTTGGACTTTTCCCTTATATTCTGTGAAATTGTTTTTGGTTTTGGGTGTGTTATTTAATTTAATGTTTTTTAAATTGTATATATAGATTGACTATTTTGGAAAAAATATTGTACGTACTTGCATTGTGTAGAATTTACATTCCAAACTTGTAATTGCAATAAAATTTTTAGACCAATTAAGACTCAAAATTTACTTAAAAAACCTAAAAATTATAACAGATAGCCATGCACTAATATGGTTCAAACCTAAAAAATATAACAGATAGTTAATATGGTTCAAACCTAAAAAATATAACAGATAGCCATTGACTAGTATGGTTCTAAGATTACTTTTTCGTATACATGCCTCCATCGAAAAATTATGGAACCATGTTGTCCCATGTTAGGAGGTTATGCATCAACGACCTGCTATGACAGACCGAGCAGGATTGTTTTCGCCAAGTGAGATGTGATGGGATTCCGAGAAGTTTCAAGTAGTAGGTGGAGACTAACCTGCCCTCTGGTTGAAAATGTCCAACCCTAGCCATAAGGTCCCTGTTATGGGATACAGGCGATATGCAAAACCAAGATTGACCTGCCCTGAACTCATTGGAATATTGGGTAACAAACAACACCGCATTTCTTATAATTGTCCGACAAGATCATCTTTGGTTGGGTAGCACCCACTTATTCCACTGATAATGCCCAATGCCCAACATGCTTGGCTCTTAGTAACTGAAAAATCACGGGAGTGTGAGAAAGTAGAAACAAGATGGGAGAATAGAACATAAAACTCTAGATGGAGACGCACACAAATATCTTGTGAAAAAATGTTTTTGTGTAATAAATAAGCAAAATGTTTCATTGTATAGGTTTTTTTTAAAATCACTATTGAGATATTAATCTTATTATGCGTTAGGTGTCATGATATTTATTTTAATGTTTATTAGGTGTTACTATCGGTTTTGATTCTCTGGAGTTTTGTTGAGTTTAGTGTTTTCTTGGAATTTCTCTAGTTATTTATTGTTGTTTGTTTCCATGACTCTTGTTGTTAGGTGGCATGATATTTATTTGATTGTTTATTAGGTGTTATTGTGGGTTTTGATTTTTTTGAGTTTTGTTGAGTTTAATGTTTAGTTGGAATTTCTCTAGTCATTTATTATTGCTTGTTTCATTGTCTTGAGTTTTGTTGAGTTTAGTGTTTAGTTGGAATTTTTTTAGTCATTTATTATTGCTTGTTTCATTGTCTTTTATCTGTTAGATGCCATGATATTTATTTCGTTGTCTATTAAGTGTCATTGTCGGTTTTGATTCTCTTTAATTTTGTTGAATTTAGTGTTTAATTGGAATTTCTCTAGTTATTTATTGTTACTTGTTTCCTTGTCCCTTGTGTAATTTTATTTAACAGATTTTGAATGATAAAAAGAGTTGTTCACCCATTCCAGTTTTGAGTTCATTCTCTGCTTCTTTCAGCATATGCATTCTGTCATTGTATGAAAACAATAAGTTGCATTAGACTCCAAAAATAATAATATTCGAAAATGATTTTTTGAACACACCAGAGGACAATATAGGAGCGGGAGGACTGAAGATCGAAGTCATGATGAAGCTGCTGCAAGTGAGCCAGTTTTAAAAAAAAATATTATTTAAGTGACCATCACACTTGATCTCTTTGGTTAAGTGCTATGATAGTGGAGAACTTATGAAACTTTCAAATTCAACGATGGATTGCCCCATCTCCGTGTCGCCAAGTGCGATGACAACATAACACTATCAAACGCAAAATCCAAGTTATTGCTTCACAAGCGAAGCACGTGGTCAAATTTCAGTTGGAGGACTGGGTCAACATCAAATCTGGAGTGGAAATTCGAACTAGTTATAAGAATTGAGGTATTGTTGTAACATCATAGTTTCAAAAATCAAATTCCATTTAAAATTTGGGAGCACCTATTATAATTTGGAAGCACGAATTATTTTATAAAGGCTCATCAAAGAATCGAAATTCAAGTTCCTTTTAAAAAGGGATTATTTGAAAAGAACAAAAGGGAGTCATTTTGTTTAAAAGTAGAGTTCCATTTTAATTGTTTTAAAAAAGTGGGCTTCATTTAAGTTCTTTATTCAAAGATATTTTTGTATCATATAAAAGAGTAAGGGTTTTATTTTAATAAACAAAGGGGACGTTGCTATGTTTTATTAAAACAAAACGACGGTGTATTTTTTTAAGTTGGGAGTTTCAAAAAGGGCGCACATTAGCATAAAAAGTTTTCGCTAAGTTTTTTTTCACAAACAGCTATATTGCTTGGTAAAAATTATGAATTATGGTGTTTACGGATGAAGACATTTTTGCAAGCCTAAGAGTGTTGGGATACCTTGAAAAATGGGTATGTAGAGTAAACCCAAGAAACATTAGTAGGCATGAACAATAAACAAAGGAATGTCATTACAAAACTAATAAAGAAAGAAAACTAGTAGACCCAAGAAACATTAGCAGCCATGAACAATAAACAAAGGAATGACATTACATAACTAATAAGGAAAGAAAACTGAGCGAAATGTTGGATGTCGAACTCTCTTTCAATGACTATTTCTTCCACAAGATAACTGACACATCAACAACAAAAGAAGCCTAGGATATTTTGAAAGTTGTGTATCAAGGCAATGATACAACACAGACTATTAAATTGCAAACATTGAGAGCATAATTCAAACTCATGAAGATAACTGACACAGAAAATGTGGAGCAGTTCATGCCTATAGTCATGCACATAGTCAATCATATCAAACTCGTTGGTGAAACCATTACAGATAAGAAGGTTATTGAAAATGTCCTTCGAAGCCTACCCAAGAAATATGACATGGTTGTAACAGTCATTCTCAAATCGCAAGATATTACAACTTTCTCAGTATAACAATTGACTCGGTCAATTTGTCACACAAAACAAGACTTAACATGGAAAAAGATTCCATCGAACAAGTTTTCAAAGCACAACTCTCTCGTCTAAAAGACAAAGGAAAAGGATATAGAGACAACAACAAGAGAGGTAGAGGCAAAGGTAGAGGTGTATCATAATATCATCTTGTAGCAGAGCAGTCAAGATGTACACAAAACCAAAAATAGAGAAGAAAAACATGAAGCAAATCTAATGTCCAATGTTATTACTATAATAAGTTTGGGCTTTATGAACATGAATGTAGAAAGATAAAGTGAGAACAATAAAGAGGTAATTTCCATCCCTCCAACAATGAAGGAGAATCCTCTGAAACCATGTTTCTTTCCAGCCATCTGTTTTGAAGATAGTTAAAATGAGGGCCTTTAGTTGCTAGATAGTGGTTGCATCAATCATATGATAGGTAAAAAAATATCACTTTCTTGCATTAACACTTCTATAAAATATGAAACTACTCTTCGAGACATTCATGTATTAAAGTTGAAGGGAAAGTTAGCGTCCCTGCTCCTAACAAGCATAATCAACATAAATGTATACTTGATGTTTATTATGTTCCACATCTGAAGCATAATCTCATTAGTGTAGGTCAATTGATCGAACATAGTTATGGTGTGCTATTCCAAGGGAACACATGTTATATCTATGAAAAACCTCCCAATAGATGAATCATAGCAAAGGTTGAAAAGACCAAGAATAGGATGTTTCCATTGACTCTTAGAAGTCGAAATATTTTACAGACTTTTGTCCAGAATGTGTCAAGAATAGATGAGTCTCAACTATGACAATCAAGACATGGGAATATTCCATTCAAGGGTCTAAGTCTATTTCAGAAATATTTAATGGTCATTGGTTTACTTGTTATCAATGAAAAGGATTGTAACTATGAAATTTGTATTATAGCAAAGCACAAAAGAGATAGATTTGCGACAACTTCTACTAGAGAAAAAGAGCCTTTAGAGCTAGTCCGTATATATATATATATATCTGGCCCAATGCAAACATAGTTTATTGGTGGCAGTCTTTATTTTATGAAATTAATTAATGATTATAACATGAATATATGGGTTTATTTTCTCAGAAATATATGAGATACTTTTTCAAGATTAAAAGAATTCAAAGCAAATGGATAAAGGCAGAGTGGAAAACCTTGAAAGTACTCCAGTCCAACTGAGGAGGAGAATAAAACTAGTGAATTCAAAGCTTTTTGTCAATAACAAGGAACCATCCTCTAGAACAAAACAAGATATACTCCAAAGCATAATGTAATAGCCAAAAGGAAAAACTAGATAATCATGAATATGGCCAAATGTATGTGTGTGAGAAGAAGTTGTCTATTGACTATTGGGTCGAATCAGTTTCGATAACAATATATTTTCTCAACAAATCTCCAATAATGAGTCTCCAAGACGTAGCACCTCAAGAAGCATCGGATGGTAAGAAGGTGAATTTATCTGTTAAACACACATGGCAGAGACAAAATAGGAAAGATAAACATGAGATTACATTTCTTATTCACAATGATACATATTTATAATACATAGGAGTGACCCTTGGTTTCATATTCCAAGTGATACCTTCGACTCCTTTTGGCTGTTCAGCTTCCACACCAACCTTTAGAGGATTAGGTGTCCATCATTTCCCCCCTTAATCCAAAGGGCTATGTATGAGTCCAAGAAGAGAGTTATAACACAAAATGTACAAAAATGCATGGCGGCACTAGGCTCAATGTGCTCTCTGAAATGTTTGTATAAAGGGCGGTGGTTTAACGATGACCACCAACACTGGAACGCTTAGTGGAGTTCCTAGAACTCTTCCAAGTCTAGCATGAAGTTGAGGTTTTCTGCTAGAGGAATTGCTCCTAATGTTTTGAGGAGGGAAACCTTCAACCATGAAAGGGAGGTCTCACCCTGCATAAAAGGAAGAACCTCATCCTGAAAAGGGAGGTCTCAACCTGTCATTGTTTAAGGATGACCATCAAATCTGGAATTCTTAATGCAATTCCTGGTACTCTTCCAAAATTGGGTAGAGGAACTGTCCCCGATTCTTTGAATATGCATCACCAACTGAAGGGATGATCAGGGGCATCTTTCTCTCTCACTACAACTCTAAATCTCGTGTGGTAGGTTATGGCTTAGGCTCGCTTGATGTGGCTTCGAAGCTTATAGATGACCATCATTCCCCCCCTATAAGCTAAAAGGTGAGATAATGGGGAAAATTCAACTACAAGACTGTTCAATACTCTAGAACAAGTTTTGACATATGACTAGAATATCTTCTTGGCTGTTGATGCCCATTTCCAAGAAGCAATCAATCCAAGATGAATCTTTGTTTTTGCAGGAGGTTTGTTTCTGAAGCATCTGTTTGAAGAATGACTAGTTTTATGGCAATTCTTACATGGATGAAGATCGAAACAATGATCTTTCATATGACCAACTCGGTCACAGTGTTAGCATTTCACAGTCTGTTGTTGTTGTTGTGGAAGAGGAGCAGAATGTGGAACAGCTGAAGGTGAATTGCCATGAAGGAATCCAACACTCTGAAACTGAATGGGCTTTGAGTAATCTGGAATATGAAAGGAAACCTCCTTATCATATCCAAGACCTTTTATGTGCTTATTGTGGACAAGCTCTTCCCAGGGTCTAATGATTGGCTTGGAAAGCGTATGTTGAATTTCTGCTTCTGCATTCAACTCTGCTCTTGAGGTGGGTACTGCATTTGAATCAATCTTAATCTCATTGATATGACTACTTTTTGGCAACTGATGGGAGTCTATCTCAATTTTCTGAATAGAAATAGATTAAGAATGATGACTCCATTGTTGTAATTCTGCTTGCTATAACTGAGATTCAAGCTCCAAAAATTCAATGTTTTCTTTTGCATTTTGTAAACAGGTTTGGATTTTAGAGAGAGAATCCATGCGAACTTTTACCATCCCATCAATATTAGAATGTATTAGGGTATTGAATAAGTCTAATGCATCATCCATTCGATCCATTTCAAAACAATGCTTCAATTACAAATGCACTTTATTAGAATGTAAGAGTACAAGTAAACTTCTATATATCACACAATGCCAAATAGCTGCAACTTAAAGAATATAAATAACCATTAATGCTTATGAAAGCTGTGCATCAAGATCATTTCTGTGTAGTACCATTGCAAATAGAAACATGAACTCTATCATTCCCTTGGACTTGAATAATAAAATGCCAAATGTTGTAGAACTATTGATCAATAATGGAAGACAAACTAAGACATTCAACTTTGTTCATGCATATAGTGTTTTCCAGTAGCATAGCTAGAATCCATACTTTGTCATAATATCATTTGCTTGACTTAAATGGTCATACAGGAACTGTTCTTAAAATCAGTGTGCTTTAGGCATATGCTAGATACTGCAGATGGTCAATGTCATAACCTATCTCTCAAGAAAATATTTTCTTGGCTAGTATAAACTCCCACACTTGGTTGTTCATTTGGAACTTTAATATTCTACACTCTGCTATTCAACTGTGGATTCAACATGTGAATATGATAATCTTTATTTTTATAAAATTCTTAAAGAGATGTAGACAATGACCATCAAAGATGCATTGTTGAAATTTAGCATCCATTTTTCTCTATTTAACATTGAAACAAAAATATTGTAGTGGCTCCATGACATTCAATTCGATGCAGCGTTCAACCAGAGTCGAGGGTACACAATCAGGATACCATTTTGAATATCAAATGAAAACTCAATAAGAAAATAATCAACTTGGACTACGTGCTCCATTTACATCGGAATGGGAGGCAACCCCAGTGCTGAAAGATGGACCGACCGCCACAGTTAGTGCCCCATTAAATTTCTAACACTAAAATTGAGCATGAATGAGGAGTTTTCTACAACCTCAGTCCTTGGACTAATGGCAATGACTATCGAATGTGATTGTTTCTATAGGCCATATCAATATGCACTGTCCAAGCCGTAGCCAACACTAGTGCTCTAGCTAAGGAAGGTAAGCCGAAGTGCCGTTGTACATGAGCTAAGATGAATTTATCCTAATCGATCTGCGTCTTATTTGCAAAAATGGTGATTCATAGAGGGTAACAAATGGTGGTCTTCTTTGCTTAACTGGTCATCGGATTGATTTTGAATTGTGTTAGAGCCAAAATAAGACTGAAATGTGGGCAGATCGCGTCAAGAGATGACCTCGGTAGCTACATCAAGGCAAAAATTCACTGAGATTTACATTAGAGGCTAGATTTTTGATCTCGTTTTCTTGGCTAGGAAAATATAATGTACAGTCACATTGACAACTATCTCATCAAAAGTGGTTTTTACATAAGCAAACATGAGCCAACATTGTCTACCAAAACTCAAGAAGGTAAAATTCTCATTGTATACCTTTATGTTGATGATCTTATTTATACATGAAATATGATGTTAGAAGATTTCAAAGAAAGAATGTAAACATATTTTGATATGACTTATCTAGGGGTCATGAAATTCAACAATATACTAATGACATTTTTATTGGTCAACAACAGTATGTCACTCACATCCTCTAAAATTTCAAAATGACCAATTGCAAACCAACAGATACACCAAATTTTCGAGGCATCAAGTTGAGCAAACATGATAACACCACCAGTTGATTCCACATTATATAAAATTATTGTCAGTATTTTGTTTTATATAAGTGCAACTAGACCTAATATCATGTTTGCGACTAGTTTTATCTCGAGGCTTATGCAATTACCAAAGATTTCTTATTTGAAGGTTGCAAAAAAGATCATAAGATATATTGCAGGGGCCCTAGTCTATGGTTTGCTCTACACACATTCTAAAGATAGCTCACTTTTAGGTTATACAAATATTGATTATGCAGGTGGTTTAGCTCATTGCAAGAGCACCTCAACGTATGTTTTTCACCAGGGAAAATTTTAAGAACCACCCTAAATTTATATGTATAATAAATTGACTAATCCCCATGATACATAGGAAAAATGGGAGGCAATTTTATCAATAATATAATATGTATATATAATTTTTTGGCCAATCTCTCACCAGATTACATTATCTTGTATAGTGATGGAGAATCTTTCACTGAATTATAAAATCTTGTAAGATGTTGGCAAATCTTTTATTGAATAATAAAACGTTGGAAGTCTTGGCGAATGTTTTTTCAAAGTATGAAACCATATATGACAATAAGAAAACATATTCATTAAACTGTAATATACTAACATACATTTTTGGAAAAAGAAAGATAACTTTCTCTTCCTACAAACAATGTTCCAAGTTTCAGTGGCCATGCTTGTCAAGGTTCTTACAATACACTCTTTCATATCCCTATATTAGTTTTGATAATATTCCACAACAAAGTTCTTGTAGGTGTTGATATTGACAACAAGTTCTGTCAAGGTAGGAGAGATTAATATTTTCTCTACAACTTTTGTCAAGCTACCACTTTTTTCAAGTTATCAAATTTCTTTCTTATTCCATAGACTCTAACTGCGAGATAAAAAAAACAAATCAAGTTTGTTTACCCCAACACACAAACAAGTAGCGCGCCCCAACTATATTATATAAGAAAGTATTAGGTATCCCAAGTGCTTGAAGGGGATCTAATTGAAATAAGTGACCATTGTGAGAATCCTTCCAATAAATATATGAATATATAAATGTAGACTTATTATTATTTTAATTGGAAATCTTTAATTAAATAATAAAATTTAATTACATCTCTCCCACTGTAAATTACTTATTAGCATAATTCACTACCCTCATAGGTCTCGCATTTTTTTACAATGTTGTAACATGTAGATTAATTTCCTTTTTGGTGAACAATCTCCACCTTTTAGGAAAATATGGTGGAGTCACTCCAACTCCTACAGATCATTAAGACAAACTAAGAATAACACAAAAGGTGAAAGGTTGTACAAACCAACTTATTTTTCAAACAACTAATCCAACATCAATACCTAAATTTTTTCATGAAGATATCATATTGAGAATGTTTGAAAAATGGTGAGAAATCTTTTGCGAGGGTGAGGTGGAAAGAGTGATAAGGTTTCATTGTTTTGAATTTTTTTTGTTAAATCAGAAAAAGTTAGAAATCAATATTAATGGAGATATTGGTATCTTTTACTAAATTTTGTGAAGTAACTAAATGTAGTTTTAACCATTCACTTTAAGATGTTTTTACAATGTAATTTCCTAAGTCTATTTAATATCTTCATTATCATAAAAACAAACCTATATCCATCTTAACTCCACATCTACCACTCTTAGGGGGATGAAATCTATTTATCCCTCTCAGCAGTTGGTAGACCTAGAATTAACACGGAGTAGACCTAGAATTAACATGGATCTAAGATGATAGAATTTCCCCTTTAAATAGTCTATGCTCACATGAATACCATGGTATTACCTTGGGTCAATACCATGGGTTATCATAAACCCCGACCTTAAAAATTACTATTATTAATTTATGGAAATTAAGAAAATTAATAATTGATTTTTATTTTATTTTTTATTTTAACCAAGTTAATGTTTAACATACATTAAATTACAACATCT
>APFE031489792.1:170399-187509 GCA_000404065.3 Pinus taeda
TTTGGATGAGAAGGACGTTAACGAGCTTACGCGAAGAGCAAGCAAAAACAACGGTTATTTTTTGTGACAATAGCTCAGCTATTGCATTATCCAAGAATTTGGTGTTTGATAAGAGAATGAAACACATAGACACAAGGTTTCATTACATCAGGGAATCGGTAAGCAATGGAGAAATTATTTTACAACATTGCAGGACTCAGGAACAGGTTACAAACATTCTGACAAAGCCATTGAACCTAAAAAGCTTTGGATTTTTGAGGAAATGTCTGAGTATGACTGATAACCCAGCGATTGAAATTAAAGAGGAGTGTTGAAATGTAATTTTCAACTGTCGTGCAAGAGCATTAAAACAGCGATCGTAAAACCATTCCCGAAAACTGCTCAACTCCATCGGACCGCTTTTACGGAAGGAGTGGTATTCTTTCAATCGACCTCGATGCAATAAAAATATGCCACGCGTCCACTGTACTTTATGCAAAACCACTTTTCATCAGGACGTAAAGTTTGGAAGAAAAGGGTCGTCTGATATTGTTCTGAATCGTTGGATTAAGAGGATGACTGTCCGTCGTCGATCAAGCCAAAGATGCATACAAGCCCGAACATGGAGTTCGCGTGAAACTTTTGTTTTAACCGGCGGTTCTGTCAGCAAGAAATTAAATGAAATTTAAAGGTGATTCGCAGATTGTAGGTAGAAGTTTAAATTATATTGTTTTTTTTTACTTACGGAAGTATGGATTAGTAAACGTAAGTAAGTTTTTTTTTATTTTATTGCTTATGAAATGTAATACATTTTCTTTTGACGTTGACTTTTTGTAATGCAAAGGTGAAAAATGCACACCAGTGCGAGTGCTTAGTGTCTTTTGTGCTGGAGGTTTTGTAATACGCAAGAGTGTATAATGAATTTTTTTTTGAAGAATATGTGAAGTGAGTGAAACTCGCAGCAGCGCTTATGTATGAATTATTATGTATGAATTATTTTTTTGTATTACATATGTAAAAGTTTTTTTTACAGTGTAAAAGAGATTTTTACACATAGCAGTTTAAAAATCTTAGGAGGAGACAGAGTAATGTTTTTTGTTGTTGAAATGTTTTTTTGGTGAATCCCTCTCAGAGAAAGAGGATGAATTTTGTATGAGGAATTTTATCTTAATGAATATAAAGCTTTTGTGGGTGTATGTAATACTCTGTTCTCAGAAATCAGTTATAACTTCCGTGTGCCAAGATCCTTTGGAGAGAAACAGAGCATTGTCTCTGTGTTCAGTTAATATTATACGAGATGCTTCCTCTTTTACTGTTGGAGACTATTGAAGATGAATAAAACGAAAATGAAGCAAACTAGGTACAATTGTTTTTTCCACACACAATGTATGCATCCTAAGCTTTTGTGGTTATGCATCCTAAATACTTTTTAGATTAAAATATGAGGGAGTTGAGTAATTTCCTTTATTTGTATCGGAATAAATCCTTGAATAATGTCACTTAAAAGCAGTCAGCTCTATGTCTTGACTCGAAAATTGATATGTGAAACGATGCCCCGGGAACATTGTCTTGACTCTTTCCCTTCGATCTGCGAAGGGACGCCCTGCTAAATTATTGAACAAGATGAGCAATGTATGGCCACATGTCAAATCATTGAATTCCATTGTTGAAGGTATCTCGTGGATAAGATTGTCGATATTGGACTTTGACCAGCATTAAATCATCTTTGTCATTAAGTGCAACATGTTGTCACCCAGCATCGAAATCGCTTGAGGCGGTGACCCTGAAAGCAATAATTTATGGTTAGCAGCGATCAGCGATTAACTGCAACAAAAATGTGGGAAGAATAATTTCTACCGGAATATGGGCTTTCTTTAGCATTATTCGGTCGGTCGGTTCGAATGACTATTGCCCCATAAATAGAGTGGAGGGAATGTAGTACCCAGGGTCTCGGGTTTAGTATTTCCTCATTGATCAATTCTGAGATTTTGATTGCATGCTCCGCTATCCTAAGCAGCCACGCCGCCGTCTGTTAGAGACTGGGTATTTTTGCATAAACATGTAAAGCGTGATACCGAGCCAAGAATGACTTGCCAACATGATGGGACCAAATGATAGTTAAAATGACAATTACCTGAATGTTATGTGGGATACATTAATTAAATGTTGAGAAACATTTGTTGGCCGGTCAAACTGGCTCGGCATCCCTCTCTGCATGCATTTCACAAGGAGGCTCAACCAATAAAATATCATCCTACTGTGTCGGTATGACGAAGTGCATACATGTGGATTCATCTTCAACGTTGAAATCAATGAATCTGTTCTTTCAACCTTGAGGTCATCTATTCGTTTCAACTTTCCACGCAACTAATTTTCTTTTGGCTACTTTCTTAACGTGGCAAATGTTGAAATACTTTTTTTTGTTGTCATGGTAGAATTCAGGTTCTTCGCTTGTCCTTCGCTTGGAGTCTGCAAATGTGATGTATTTGTCTCCGAGTTTAAGAGAACCTTTTGACTTGGCTCAATGTAGCTATTTATAATTTTATATTTTTTTTAATATAGGGTAATTTATCATAGATCAGCGATAGATTTACTAGTGCTCAATGTAGCTATTTCTAATTTTATATCTTTTTTAATATAGGGTAATTTATCATAAATCAGCGATAGATTTTGGTAGTGTGGATAGTTATGAATGATTTTTCTGAGCTTATAGAAGATTGATTCACAATTATTCAAAAAAACTATACCATTAAAATTTCGTTAAGTAATAGTCATAGATAAGCAAAATCATACTACCTGAAATTCATTAAGTAGTAATTCTTGATAAACAATTTTTCTCTCCGCCCATTTACTTTTAAATATTTAGGCATTAAACTGTTTCCTTAGGCCAGGGAAAAAATCCATACATATTCCAAACCCAAATGATTTGTACATTATTTTTTATTATTATTAAATTTTAATATTTTAGATCCTAACATTAATAATACAATTATTACATATATTGTTGGTGTTTCTATTTGTGTATCCTTTTGTCCAACTTACACGAGAGAAAACAAAATTCATACATATTCCTAACCCAAATAATTTGTGCATTATCTTTTATTATTAATAAATTTTAAAATTTTAAATCTAACACTGCTAATACAATTATTTAGATATTGTTGGTAATGTTGTTCCTATTTGTATATCCTTTTGTCCAGCGTAATGTTTCTGATTGTGCTATCACTATTTCTTATGGAACTTTTCCTCGATGTTGCTGATCGTCCAACGGGAAATTTCAATCTAAGGAAACATGGCTTGCCAACATTTTAGATATATTTTTATCTAACATTTTAATTTCATATCTACGTTGATCTTCAGTTTCAATGTATATTTATTAATGCTTTAAGAACGCTAACTCTTCACCGTTTTGTTTGGTACTCTGTTTCCACTTGCATGTTTTAATGATTTTGCTAGATCTCATTGTTATGAACAGAAACTCGTGAAGTAATCGATAATTTAGATTTTATCGTAAGGCTCAGGCAGAACAGCTGTGCACGGTCCGGCAAGCTACGTGGTAGGCAGTTTGGTGAGGTTTATGTATAGAGAATACTCATGAAAATGTGTACATGGAAATAGAATCCTGGGAAGCCTAGTGGAGCAGACCTACGGGGAGAGGAATTCTTTAACGGAAAATACTTTAACCTTGAGAAAGGTTTACAGTTATGCATTAATTGTGCTCAACGGTAACAATGGTTCACCTTGAATATAGTAACCCGAGGATCAAAATATTGAGTGTTGCTTTCAGTTGTCTTTCCTGAAGTTTATACTATTTGAAGGAAAAATAATTTAATGTTTGTGAATTGTGTTCACTTGTACATGGTCTGAAACGGCCAGGCCAGAGGGAATTAATAAATGTAAATGTTTGTCTTTGAAGAAAATATAATTTAGTCTTACTCGTCCTGAATTTCAAGGAAATATGATTTACTATTGAGATTGGTTTCCAATTATACATTATATCTCTTCAGTTGTACCATTGGTTCATGTTATTTTTGGTTCGCGAGTTGGATTAGCAATTAATTTTAAGGAAATATGATTTAATATTGAGGATGGTTTCCAATTATACATTATTTCTCTTTAGCTGTACCATTGGTTCATGCTATTTTTGAAGAAATTTCAACCCTTTCTCTGGTTATTAGTTTTTTTTATCACTTCATGCTAAATCCAAGCATGAAAAAAATTCTAGAATCTGAAAATGAAAATGTTTTTCTGAAAACATAAATTTAGAGATTTCACAACTACTGAAATTGCAAAAATAAAGAACAGCAAAATTATGACATCCACACACAAATAAAAAACAGCAAAATTATGACATTCACACACAGAAAATAACAGTGATTCTTGGGCAGTATGACCGTCGAAAAACACCTACAACTTTTTGGGAAATATAGTTTGAGAGCTCCTCTTTATTTCTGAAAATGATGTTACAGAGAAACTGAAATACACAGCAAAAATTACAGCGACCACAAATTACAATTTATCTAGATTTCCATGCTTGAACTCTACCTCGAAAATTGTGCCAATCAGCAAATAGCGAAAACAAAATTTTTTACAGAAATAAAATATCATTAAATGTTGTACGACCTGCCTCGAAGAGTGTGCCCAAAACTTGTTGTCCCTCTTCCTCAATTTCTATGTCTTTCTCCTACTGTACGGTTTTTCTTTGGGATGCGTGCCAATAAATGATGCTACCATGATTTGTTGAAATGTCTTCTTGCTGCTCTCCTTCACTTCTTCACTTCCTCATTGCTCAAAAATTTTCTCCTTGCTCTCTCTTCTCTCTCTCAAATTTGATCTTTTCCTCTTCTCTTCTCCTTTTATTCTCTAGATGACATTTTTGGTTACCCTAAGATTTAATGGCTGAGATTCATTTAAATCTAGAGATGAGAATAAATGTGCATTTAATTCTCACTTTCTATTTTTTAACTCACCCACGTAAATAAAGACCCACTTAGTCTTCTATTTCCGTAGTCACTTTTTCATTTTCTAATTCTTCATTCACTTTAATAAAGTCACCTTTAAATTAGAATGTAACTTATAAAGTCGCTTTTAAATACGAATGTAATTTTACCACTTATAAAGTCACTTTTAAATTAAATTGACTTTACCACTTATAAAGTCACTTTAGGAGAAAAGTAAAAAAATAAATTTGGACACCTTTCCTTAGGCCAAAGATCAAAGCCTTAGGGAACTGCTTCTCTTTTGGTACCCAAATTTTAACACTCACTCTTACCAAGGAAAGTGTTTCTCACCACTCCCATCTTGTCTCTGAAGTATACATGCTTGCCCCGTCGTAAGGCTTTGGTGAAAATTTCCACTACCTATTCATTTGTGGAAATGTACTCAAGCTTGACAGCTTCCTTTCGGACATAGTGCCTAACAAAGTGATACTTGATCTCAATATGCTTTGGCTTGTCATGAAAAATTGAATTCTCCGTGTGTTTTATGCAATTCTGATTATCACAGTAAATTACTGTAGGTCTCAATGCCTAACTAAATAGACCAAACAACATCTTGCAAAGCCATATAGCCTCACAACTAGCCACACTAGCAACCATATACTCTTCCTCAACTAAACTCAATGGAACTAATTATTGTTTCCAGCTGATCCACGACATAACTATCGAACCCAACCCAAAACAACAACCGGAAGTACTCTTCCTATCTGAAGCACAACCTGCCCAATCTGAATCTATGTACCTTGCTAGTGTCACTCCATCACCCTGTCTATAGTCCAAACCAAAATCCACTGTCCCCTACAAGTAACGAAGAATGTGTTTTGTAGCCACCCAGTGCCCTCTCCTGGGCTCACACATGAACTGACTCATAGTGTTAACTGCAAAACATATATCTGGTCGATTGTTGGCCAAATACATCAAACAACCAATCAATTGTCTATATAGAGTAGGATCCACCAACTCGGGATCAGAAGCATGAAGCTTCTTCTAGTTAGTGACCATAGGTGTAGACATTGGTTTGAAGTCCTCCATGTGAAATCTGCTAAGAATATCCATAATCTAATTCTATTGTCCTAAGAAGAAATTCCCCTCCTCCTATGACACCTCCAACCTCAAAAAATAATGCATCAAGCTGATATCCTTCATCTCAAACTCTGTAGCAAGATTTCTCTTGCAGGCCTCAATGAGTCTCTCTGCACTAGTGATGATCAAGTCATCAACATACAACACCAAAATGAGAGGTTTCTCACCCACCACAATAAGTATAGGTTCGAATTAGCCTCACTCTTTATGAAACCCAACTGCTGCAAGTATGTATCACTCCTTGAGTACCAAGCTCTAGGAGATTGCTTTAGGCCATAAAGTGTCCTTTTCAATCTGCATACATGGGACTCCTTCCCATGCACCTCAAAGCTCTGTGGCTGCTCAATACAAATTTCCTCCTGAATGAAGCCATTGAGAAATGTGGTCATCAAATGCATCTGGTGGATTTTCCAACCCATCTCTGCTGCAATCGATATAATGGAGTGAATAGATGTATATTGAGCTACAGGAGCGAAGGTCTTGTCATAGTCAACTCCCTCTATTTGTGAGAACCCTCTCGCCACGAATCAAGCTTTGAACTTCTCGATGTTCCCGTCTACAACATGCTTTATCTTGTAGAGCCATCTGGAAGTAACAGCTGATTTACCTTCAGGTCTTGGCACTACCTTCCAAACATCGTTCTTCATAATAGAAGAATACTCCTCCATCATGGGCTCTCTCAAAACCTACTGGTTGGTTGCCTCCTCATAACTAGAAGGCTCAGAGTCAACATTGCTTATTACCAATGCCATGTAACTATAGAACCGCTCAGGTGGTTTACTCTTTCTAACTTGTCTCTTTGGCCCAATAGCTAATGTGGCCTCGTGCAAGCTATCTTGAAGCCACTTGGGCTTCCTCTTCCTTGAGCATATTTCTCCCACGGAAGTGAAATAATCTGCATCATCATTAGAAGCATAAACTCCTGAGGGCTTGCCAACCGACCTCATGCCTGAATCTATGCCTGTAAATGCTGAAGTACCATGCCAATTGTCCATTAGTGGACTACCCTATGAACTGCTCCGCAAACTGCCCTACATGCTACCCAAATAACTACCCACCTGACTCTGAGAGCCACTGGTCACTGATGGACCTGACACTGTAATCGATGTACCTCCTAATCCCTGACCATTGTAAATGACTCAGTTGCTACTAAGGGTCTAGTGACTCTAGATACTCTCACTCCCATGACTTCCAGAAATCTCTCTCCTCCTCGAACTTCACATCCTGCCTGACAACCACTTTCCTCTGTGTAGGAACATAAATCCGATAAGATTTCAAGGTCTTGCTATAACCCAAAAAGATGCCCTTGTTTGTAGTGGGCTCTAGCTTGGAATTGTTGTCCTTGGGGACATACGAATATGTAAGGCACCCAAAGATACGAAAGTGCCCAACCTCAGGCTTCTTCGTAGAAAAAGCCTCCATCGGAGTCACATTCCCCAAGGCACAATGTGGACTCCTGTTCTGCAACTACACAAGAGTGTTGCAAGCCTCTTCCCACAAAATTAGAGGTAACCCCTCATCATGAAGCATGGCTTTGGCAGCCCCTGCAATAGATCTGTTCTTCCTCTCTGCAACCCCATTCTATTGCGGGTAGTAAGGAACTCTCAACTCCCTCCTAATGCATGTCTCAACACAAAAATCAACAAAATCACCAAGGGTATACTCCCTTCCAATGTTCAACCTATGGACCTTGATCTTCCTACCTGTCTCGGTCTCCATAAGAGCTTTGAACTCTTGAAATGGCTTGAAGACCTCAATCTTGGTCTTCAAGAAATAAATCCAGGTCTTGGTAAAGTGGTCATCAATAAATAAAACATAGTACTCATAGCCACTCAATGATACATGGGACATCTGACCACTCACATTGGTATGTATCAAGTCAAGGATCCCAGTCACTATGTTTTCACTACTGGGAAAAAGGGATCTGGCAAAATTCCCCAGAGCACATCCTCTGCATACATCAAGGTGATCAGAACTGAAATTTGGCAGAGTAGTGTTGATCACCCACAATGTACTCAAGGCGCCATGATACATGTGCCCCATCCTGTTGTGCCAAACATCACACAACTCTAAATCCCTAGATCTGCTATCGGTCCTATCTCGGGTTCTGCTACTTAGTGCCATCAGGGGCTGGAATGAGAACTTGTGCACCTTGGCATGGTGCACACCAATCTCTCTAGCTGACGAAGCTATAGTTCCCCTAGGATATATAAGCACCTGCCCTCTCTTGAACAACACATCATACCCTCTGTCCTCAAGTGCTGAGATGGATGTCAGGTTCTTCTTCATTCCAGGCACATATAGAACATCTGAAACTTTCAAGGGAGGTTTGGGTCCCTTATCAAATGCCAATGTCCGGACACCGACTGCTCTATTAATAATGTCATCACCAAGTACTACCTCCAAATCAGTATCACCCTCTAAAAGCTCTATGAAGTACTCTCCGACTCTTGTCATGTGGCAGGAAGCACCACTGTCAAGATACCAAATGCTAGAAGATTCTCTGCTAGTAGCTAGGAATGCACACTCCCTCTGAACTTGTATGGTAGGTGGTTCTACACTAGTGGTCTCACAAGCTTTGAACCTAAACTCCCAATCAAATCACTCTGGGAAGCTCTCGATCTCTGTAGAAGCTGCCATGAGCTTTTCTTTCCTTTTCTTGTTCTTATTCCCCGGACACACAACATCATAATGTCCAAAATTTTGACAATTCCAACATTTGAGTTAGGAATAGTCCTTCTCCTTGTTATGTTGCTTGCCTTTACCTTTGATTTTGCCTCCACTGTTGGAAGCTTGCTTCTTTGCTCTACCCTTCTTTCCTCTTGTTAACAATTCCACATTATCATCCTGCGACACATGTTTAGCTGCCCCAAGATGTTTCTTTCTTATCTCATTTTGAATGCAATCATCCCATAACCTATCCCAATTGGGAAGGTTTTCTCGTGCGACAATGCCATCTAAAAAATTCTCCCAAGTCATGGGAAGACCATTCAAAACAATTCTCACCAACTCAGTGGGTGCAATGATCTTAACTCATCTCTCATTGAAGTGATTTTTGTGAAGTATGTTGTAACACTGTCAGTCTTAGCCATTCTAATGGCCTTCAGTTTCTCCTTTAGGACCATTTTTCTGCTTCCATTTGAGCTCTGGTAAAGACTGGTCAAGGCTGTCCTCATATGATGCGCATAAGTTTTTCCTCTAACATGAGGAATGACATGGTCTTTGATTGCGTCCAGAATCAATCTTTTTGCCTTATCATTCTTTTTGTTAAACTCTACCAACTGTATAGGCTTAATTGGTACTACTATTGGGTTCTATGTGGTATTTACCATAATGCTCGAGACTTCTGCTTTCTCAAAGATGCTTTGGATTCTATCCTTCCATGCAATGTAGTCGTTCTTCCCATCCAACCTGTCTTCAACTCTCAAACCCAAAGAAATGTTTCACTGTCCTATCAAATTGAAATTTTCAAATTTGTGGTAAAGGTTTATGTTTTCTGTATAAAAATCAGCTTGTTGAAATTTTCACTTTCTTGTCCCAAACTGCATTTTTCAGCCAACCAAGCTCTGATACCATGAAGAAATTTCAACCCCCACTTCGGTTATCAATTCTCCTTATCACTCCATGCATTTAGCTTTAAATCCAAGCATGATAGAAATTCTAAAATCTGGAAATGATAATATTTTACTGAAAACACAAATTTAGAGATTTCACAACTGTTAAAATTGTAGAAATAAAACACAGCAAAAATATGACAGCCACACACAGCAAATACCACAGTGATTTTTGTCAATGTGACCCTCGAAAAAACCCCTAGAGCTCTTGGGGAAACCCAGCTTGAGAGCTCTTCTTTATTTTTGAAAATGCTTTTACAGAGAAACTGAAATACACAGTAAAAATTCTAGCAACCACAAATTACAACTTATCTCGATTTCCATGCTTGAACTCAACCTCGAAAATCATGCCAATCATCAAAAAGCCAAAACAAAATTTTTTACAGCAATGAAAAAACATTAAATGTTGTATGGCCTGCCTCGAAAAATGTGCCTAAAACTTGATGTCCCTCTTCCTCTATTTTTGTACCTCTTTTCTGCTGGATGGTTTTTCCTTGGGATGCGTTCCAATAAACGCTGCTACCCTGAGTCACTGAAATGTCTTCTTGCTACTCTACTTCACTTCCTCACTGCTAAGAAATTTTCTCCTTTCTCTCTCTTCTCTTTCTCTCAAATGCTCATGAAAGAATGAAATTATATTTTCCTCTTCTCTTCTCCTTTTATTCTTTAAATGACCTTCTGGGTTACCCTAAAATCTAATGGCTGAGATTCATTTAGATCTAGGGATGAGAATAAATGTGCATTTAATTCTCACTTTCTATTTTTTAACTCACCCACTTAAATAAAGACCTACTTAGCCCTTTATTTCCATAGTCACTTTTTCACTTTCTAATTCTTCATTCACTTTAATAAAGTCACCTTTAAATTAGAATGTAATTTTACCACTTATAAAGTTACTTTTAAATTAGAATGTAACTTTACCACTTATAAAGTAATTTTTAAATTAAATTGACTTTACCACTTATAATGTCACTTTAGGAGAAGAGTAAAAAAATAAATTAGGACACTTCTCCCCATGCCAAAGATCAAATTCTTAGGGAACCATTTGTCCTTTGGTACCCAAAATTTAACAATTTTTTGTTCCCTAGTTGAAGTAGCAATTGATATTGGGAATGAGACGCGTGTGGATGAGATTGTTGCATGATCCCTGAAAGGAATGTCGGCTATATCCGATATTCACTTCATTTTACGTATGATTTGTTGTGTGTTAGGACGGAAACTTGGGCTTTGAGTTGCATCAATTCCTAGAATATAAGTTTTTCCAAGTTAGAAAAGAGTAAAATGATTTATCTTTTAATTAAATATTTTAATCTTATTGCCAACAAAAATTTATAGATGTTGATATATTTTTTCCCTTTACTATGTTAAATATGATTCTTTTAAATTTATAAATACTTATATTATTGTTAAGTTGTTTTATATTTTAGAATTGTTTCCAATTATCATTTTTTTAATTATATTTAAATAATAATTATAATGATTAAGTTTTAATGCTTCACCTAAATAGGAAATTGAGATGGTTGACTTTTTATATTTATGAAAGACATATTAAAAAAAATTATTCTAAGACTTTATATAAAATATTTTTGTGTGTAAGATAAAACATTTATCTTAATATCAGCTTAGATCTATCTTAATCTTGGATTTATCTAGTGCCGGGAGGGATCAAATCTCTCGAGTTGCAAACATATTTTTCAGTGCAATTTATGATCGAGATGTTTGATCCCTCTTGGTTCTTGATAGATCTAGAGTTAAGATGGATCTAGGCTAGAATAAATATTAATACTATTAAAGTTTAATATTTATCTATCTCTATTCTTCCCTCTCTCGCCCTTCTATCTATATCTCTATTTTCCTTTATCTGCCCCCTCTTCGTCTCTCTATTTGAAACCCCAAACACAAACACATTCTCTACACATTCATCTTTCTCTCTCTACCTTGCTCTTCCATGCCCTCTCTCTCTCTTCCAACCCTCCTCTCTCTCTCTTTCTCTTCTGACTCTTCTTTCTCCGTCACTCTGTCCTCCTCTCTCTCTTTCGTCATGCTCTGCTTTCTCCCTCACACTCTCTCAACTCCTTTGTTGTGACTTAACCCCTCTCTCAACCTCCCTCTCTCCCTCTATGTCTTTCTTCATCTCTCCCTCTCTCCCTCTCCATGTCTATCTCTCTCTCTCCATATATATCTCCTCTTCCTCTCTCTCTTCCCTCTTTCTCTCCTTTCACCCTCACATAGTCATTCCCTCTCTCTTCCCTCCCATTCTCTCCATCTCTCCCTTGTCACTCCCTTTGTGTCTCTCCATGCTTTCCTCTCTTTATATTTCTTCTTCCCTCCCTTTCTCTACCCCTCCAACTGCATCTCTTTCCCCCTTCCCGTTTTCTTTCCTCTCTTTATATTTATATTAATACTATTAAAATTTAATATTTATCTATCTTTCCCTCCCTCTCTTTCTCTTCGTCCCTCTCTGCCCCTTGCATTTGTATCTTTATCTTCCATTGTCTCTTCTTCTTTCTCCCTCTATGTCACACCCAAAAAATACACATTATTTCTCCATATCTCTCATTTTCTCTCTCCCTCACTCTTCCCCTTCTCTCTTTCTCTTCGCCCTCTCCTTTCTCCTTAACTCTCTCCTTGTCTCTCACTCTTCCCACTTTTATTTCTCCCACACCCTCTCCTTATTTCTCTCTTGTATCCTTCTCTCCTTTCTCCTTCACTCTCTCTCCTCCACTGAGTCGATCTTTGTCTCCTACCCTTTCTCTTTTTTGTCTTTCTTCCTTCCTCTCTTGATATTAATATTAATATTAATATAAGTAATAGTATTGTTAATATAATGGTTGATCTAGGACCTTGGGGCATTGTAGGATCTTGAAGATAAATGTTGCATGACACGGATGTGGATTGTCCATGCAGTTGATAGGTCAGGCATGGGACTGGTTGTCAAGGTTAATGTGCTTCTTCCAAGGCCGTGGTTTTTTCTTTTTGGTTTTTACTTTACTTTTTCAGCTATCTTAGTGGTTTTCGTTTGGATGATCGAAGACTTCCTGTGGGATTGCCTGACTTACCACCTCCTTAACTCGTTCTAGTTATATTATCATTATCTTTCATCATAGATCCATTATTTTTTGCGAGTTTCCTGGTCACATGGGGTTGCACTATGAAGGGGGCTTCGTTGTTGTTACAGGTTTTTTGAAGTAGTCACTGGGCACTCTAGTCAAGTTATTTGGCTTTTAGTCTTTTCTCCTTTACATTCTTTCCAGGATGGTAAACCAATATGAATGTGTGGAGTTGGACTCGACTCCGGAGGACACACTGTCAGTTTGGGTGTTGGAACTGACAGAGGATAATATGGTGATGGGGAAGATGGTCATGCCAGCTAAGCCCCCCCTCAAAAAAGTTTGTACAAAGAGTTGGAATGGCATTAGGGCAATGGACTAGGGCTGCTGGAGGAATGAAAAAACCCCTCATCAAAGGTGGTTTTCAGCTTTTTGGATTCTAAAACTCAAGAAGGTCTGAAGGGTATGACATTGAAAAGCCTTTTTGTCGGGACTTCAATGATATTTCAGGTAAGCCCAAAATCCTCTCCTGTAGTCTCTCGTTCTGGGGTTTTTATGGGTGGTCTGGAAGATATACTGATAAGTAGAGGCCTAAAGAGGTAGGAAGGGTTATAATCAAGTCTTATTGATTTATTAGGGGTGGAAAATCTTGCTGGGTGTTTGAGCCTTTATAAACCCCTAAATTGTAAAATCCCTATTTCGACTTGTTTCATCAACCTATCAAAGTCATTTCGTTTAAAGGATGAGTCTGTTGTTGTTGGGGAGAAGCCCTTAATTGTGTTTCTTGAGGTAAATTCTTCTGTGGGATTGGCTCTTATGGAATAATATGGGAATTTCGAGCTAGGGTTTCATGTTTTCCCAAGTAAATATTAGGATTTGGTTGGTCATCTTGAGGTGGGGACTTTTGGGATGAAGGAGGGTGTTCATATTCCCATTCTCAGCACTAATGGGAATAATTTGGATTTTGAAGGCCTAAAAAACATTATTCTTTCACCAAAAAATCCCTTGGAGGGTATTCAGGGCTTGGAAAGCCATGGGGATGAAGAAACAAATCTCCGTTGCCCCATCGATAAATGATTTTTCCTCTGGATAGAAGAGGAAGAAAGGGAAATTCATAATATATGAAAGAGGAAAAACATAAACTAATCTTAGTGATTGACATTCATATGGATGAAGCAATGGACACATCTAAGCAAATCATTGTGGTATAGGTTAAGGGTAGATAATTTATAGAAAATTACATTAAGGAATGGATATCAACACCAATTTCTTAGAAAAAGGATATTTTTTTCTCAAGAGGTTGGTTTATGGATTTCTTCTCAAATGTAGACATTGTTGATTGGGTTCTAGAGCGAAACTGGGGTTTAGGGAAAGCTCCAGTTTTCTTTAAAAGATGACATTCCCTCTTCGATGCTTAGAGAGAAAGATTATGAGAGATCCCAAATTGGGTGTGCCTTCCATCACTCACTCCACAGTTGTGGTTGATGGATGTCTTAAAGGTGATCAAGAACATCCTAGCACATTTTCAGAAGCTGATATGTCTTTCCAAGTGACTATGGAAAGAAATGCGGGATGTATTCTAGTTAAGTTGGACCTGAGGGAGGGGATGGCAGACATGATGAGATTCAAGTGGATGGCTACTCTCTTACTCAGAACCTAGACTATAAATAGTTTCCTTATTGATGTCACCGATATCATAAACATGACAATTTGGCTAGGGACTGCCCATTGGGGTTTAGACACAGAAGGAAGAATAAGGTGGAGATGATACAAGATATGCAGGAGCAACCTGAGGATGAATCTATGGAGCATGTAATTTTTCTAGGGAAATAGTAGCCATAGGTTCAGGTACAAAATGAGAAGAATGAGGATCAATGGATAGCTCCTGTTAAGATTGTTAGCACTGCTTTTCTTCATGAGCAGGATGAGATGACAGAGTTAGAGGCATCTCTTGCTGCAGGTATCACCTCTTCCCCTCCTCCCTCTCTTTATTTTTTGTGTTCACCCCTTGTGGATCCTTTCTTTTGGCTTGGTCCTTCCTAGAAATCAATTGATATTTTTTCTTCCAATTGTAATACCTCTTTGGCCCTTGATAACATCATTACATCAATTCTGGCTTCAAATCTTTCTAGACCCTCGTCGATGGGTTCTGGTCTTGTCACTCCCTTTGCTATATGCCTAGACAAGCCCCATTACAACCTTTGGCCTCGGGATAAAATAAATGAGCCAGATGATCCAGTGCATGGCCTCGGCCTTCTATATGACTCTACTAGCCCCCTTAGGACTCGGGGAAGAAAATTGAACCTTTCTAAAGCCCACTTGAAAGACAAGCTTGACATAGATGATGGCTAACAATTATAACTTAAAGGGTCTCCTAGAGCAGCGATGACCAAGATGGTGGTTTCCAAATGATCTTGGTGTCCTTCAACTGTAGAGGAATTTCCAATCCCTAGAAAAAAATAGCCCTTATTATACTCCAAGGGACATTGGGTCTTGTGGAGTCTATAATAAGTATTTTGGGAAACATGCTACGTGGTTGGCCCTTTGTGCCTTTGCATGCAAATGGGCATTCAGGGGGTTTAGCATTCAGCATGAAATATTGTAGTTTAAAACTCTTAAATTCTTGGGGCTCTGATTTGATGTTGGGAGTGGAGGTTTACTCCTATGAACTTTGTACAAACTTAACTCTTCTAAATATCTATGGATAGTGTGAGGGTCGTATTCCTTTTTGGAATAATTTGTTCTCAAAATCAATGATAAACTTCCCAAACCTTGTGGTGGGAGGGTATCTAAATGTCTCCTTAGGGATTTCTGAATCCTAGGGGCCAAATGCTCAGGTGGACCCTTTGGCTTATTTCTTCCTAATCAAGATTCATATGGGGAGATTTATTGATGTGGATATTCTTAAAGAAACTCCTACATAGATAAATAGGATGGTTGGTGAGGCAAGTGTGGCCAAGAGCTTAAATCACTTCTTGATTAAATAATATCTGGAGGCATGTATTCCTTTTTTTCACCGGTGGGTTGGTTATGGGGGGTGACCCAGACCACTTCCCAATTTTTATGGAACTAAGAGGGGGTAGTAGGAATCATGGCTTGCCTTTTAAATGCAATTCTCAATGGCTAAATAATATGTCTTAAAATATATTGGTTGAAGGGATTTGGAGTTCTCATAATGGATTCTTGGGTTTAGCCCTCACCTAGTTCTTTATGGAGAAACTAAAAAAACTGAAACAAGCAATGATTTCTTGGGGAAAGGAAAAATATTTAACTCATGAAGCATTATTAAAATCCATTGAGAGTGATATAGAGGCTTTAGAAAGCCTAGAAGGGGATGTGTATGAGATTGAAGAAAAAAAGAGAAGGATAAAATCTATGGAGGGTGAAATGTATAGGATTCTGAAGGAAATTGAAAAAAAAAGGAGGGTAAAAAGTAGAGCCCTCGAGGCCACCATTTCCAAATTCATTCATGATGCACAAGTTTTCCCTAGATTTGTGGATGATGATGATAAAAATATCCTTATGGCCTCTATCTCAAAGCATGAAGTGGAGAGGGTTCTTCACTATATGAAAAAAGAGAAGATTCAGGGCCGAGATGGATGGACGGAGGATTTTTTTCAACATTTCTTTGACGTAATTAGGGATGAGATTGCTAAATTTGTGGAGGAATCTAGACATAAGGGTTTTGTACACGACCATTTTAACTCAAATTGTCTATCTTTAATTCCAATGTTAGATGATCCTCAACGTTTTCACGATTTTAGACACATATCCTTTTGCAATTTCAGATACAAATTCTTGAAAAAACTATTGCAAGACGATCGAAACCAATTCTCTCAAAATACATTTCTCAGGAAAAGTTTAGCTTTCTTGAAGATAGGGAAATTCATGAAGATATTTGTATGGCCAAGGAATCCCTGCACAGTATCAAAAGGAATAAAAGAAAATGAATGATAGTTAAGATTAATCTTTCAAAGTCTTATGATAAGATTAGCTGGATGTATTTACGAATTCTGATGACTCACATGGGATTCAATATTGGTTTTATTAATTGGGTCAAGAGATGTATTACCAACATAAGTTTTGTTGTTCTCATTAGCAAGGCGACCTATCATTTTTTCCATATGTAGCGGGGACTTCGTTAGGGATTCCCTTTATCACCCCTTACGTTCCTCTTTTCTGTTAAAGGTTTGAGTCAATTGATTGATTTTTCCATTAGAAATGGATAATATAAAGGCATTTAGATCCCTATAAATATTTTCATCAGTGTAGGTTTTAACCCCATACAGAAATTACCTGCATACGAATTCTAAATCACAGGAAAAATAAAAATGCGAGAGCATAACACATAAAACACATATACACAGAGATTTCCCACTGGATCTCA
>APFE031489804.1:0-13091 GCA_000404065.3 Pinus taeda
ACCTCTGCAATAAATTTGGCCAAGAACCCAAAGTTCCATGATCGTACAAAGCACATCAATACTAAATATCATTTGATCCGACATCATGTTGAGGCCAAAACAATCCATCTCCGCCATTGTTCCACAAATGAGCAAATTGCAGACATCTTCACCAAAGCGCTTGGAAGAGAAAAGCTTGAAAGATTCAGAACGATGCTTGGACTCACCAACATCCCTTCAGATTAAGGGGGGGAATGTTGACACCTAATCCTCAGTGATTGAGGAACTGAATGTGAACAGTCATCGAGAAGATGAACTGAACAATCAAATTCATGTATATAATAGATAGTTGGCTAAATGAATAAACACATTAGTTTTCTGGAGTTACTCCTCGCCTGACAATTCAATTACTCAAACCACACACTTACACAATTTAGGAATTGAATCTTTGTATATATGTATATAAACAAATGATTACATAATGAGATTCTGTCTCTTTGGCCTGATTTTCTAATCAGTGGCCTCTGTTTTCCTACCTGCCATAGGTTTACAATCAAACCTATCTAACTCTCGACCTTACTCAATAACGAACTAACCCCTGACTATGCCTTTTAGGCTTACATTTATACAAAATGATTCTACAACAAATTTCTGTTTTAGATCCATAACCTTCTCAACAAAATGCTAAAATCTCTTCCTTATCTCTAAGGATCCTCTCTAATCCACAAAATCATCAACTAACTCCTAATCTAAGTTTTACAATTAATTCTCAAATCTCTCAATCTCTCAACTATCTTGATTCTCTCATGTTCTCCTACATTCAAGAACATTTACAAATATGCCTCACTATACTTAATTAAATCCCTATTCTAGCTTCTCTCATTAAAATCACTTAAAACCTTAATAAAAACATTAATTCAAAAAATAGGAAACCAACTTCCTTGGAAACACAAGACCCCCTATGTCTACTAAAATACAATGTTATTGTTGAGCTGAATGCTCCTGCATCATCGATGCACTTTTTGCAAAAAAAATTGTTGATCCAATCTTAGGGAAAGATTCGAAGTTACTCAACACTTTGTCTTACTTAATTTTTGGCATTTTGAGTGTTTATGTATGAATCATTTTGCATCCTACACATTTGAGAATTGATTTCTAGGCTAGATATTAACAAGAATAAACCAAAATAGTAATATGTACTCATATTTTTATTAATAAAATCAGTAGATGAAAACCTATATTTTTCTAAAATATTTCTCCAAAAAAATTCACTTTATGTTGTTAACTCTTATGAGCATATTTTTCCAACATCAGTAGTTAAAATTTTCAATTGGTTTATGTCAGATTTCAAGACATACATGTGTGGTCTTATGGATGACAAGGTATCATCATCAAAATATGTTTGTAATTCCTTTTATTAGTTTGTTAACAGTTTGTTCAAATTTCAATTTATTTACTTTACATAACGTGTAATATTCCCTTTTCTTGATGTGGTCAAAATGGACGGAATTTACCCATGGTACTTATCATGGTATTTTCCCATGGGATCTTCCCATAGTATTTACCTTCATTTTTTGAGGGAAAACAATAAAATAAAGTTTCTCGAGAGTCCATCAAGCCTATAAAAGGGGATAGGACCCTGATAGTGGGAGCATCCTGAGTTGTCTATCTATTTTGTATTTGTTGAGAACTTGGCAAGGCCAATTCTAGTTTGACCCTTGGGACGAAAACTCCGTGGGTGTAATCTACTGGTGGATCCATCCAGGATTCACGTTTGTGCTTCAATATCTTTTTTTATTGTGCATTGAGAAACCATGTATGCTGAGGTAGGGGTTCCATTATTTTTCTTGTATTTGGGCATGTCTCGTTTATTAATTGAAATAACAGTTGCATATTTCCAAATCCCTTTGTGTTCAATGTCTTGTTGAAGTATTTTTATGAGAACGCCTAAAGTGCCAAATATAGTTATTATTTCATTGTTTGGGATCTTACAGTGGTATCAAAGTTTCATGCACGGAACTTCGATGGGATTTACTCTCACCCTAATTGGCATTTCCATCTTTGGTGGTGTTCTGTATCACCCTACCTTGTAGGTTTTTTAGTTGAGTAAAAAGGGAGTTTTCTGCATTGTTAAAAGGTTATTATTTTATTACAAAAGGAAGGATTCGTAGAAGCGAGTATTATTGTAAAGAATCCATCAATGGTAAATTAATCACGCCATTTCTTATACGTTTGTTACATAAAAGCATTAGTTCTGGAGCCTTTCATATACCAGGTTTCATTGCGGAGGTCAAGGGATAGTGTGATAATCATGTGGATCAGAGTAGTGATTATGAGAGTCGGGAGTTATAAGGCTATGCGAAGAGATCTCTATTAGGTGATATCCCTCTGCATAGAGGTTGATCATGTAACCAAGGTCGAACCCATACTAGACCGGATCAGCCTCCAATGCGACAACCAAGGAGTCATACGCAGTGAGGGAGCTCACCCTTCTCCCGTGGTGTGGTCATCATGGCTTGTAAATATGAATGAAAGGGTTGAAGGGAGTAATGGTGGATAAGGAAAGTTTGAATTCTATGTTTACTACGTGTTAATCGATCTCTCCTTCCATATTGTCATCAAATTACTTTGGTCATATTAAAATTAAATTATGAATTGTATGATTGTGATGCAAGGACATAGTTGAATAAAATACAAACTAATGTCGGTAAAGATACTAAGGTCATATTTTTCCTTGACACAAGACTGTAGACAACTTTAGATCTTTGGGGACTCCAAAATCATCGTAAATAACACAATTTGAACATATTTCTTGTCTCCACATTTATAGGGAGCACAACGAGATTGCAAATCATCTTTCCAAGGAGGCCACCAACCAACCTAGAGGTCAATGGTTGATACAAGAACAAAGGGAGGTAGAGTTCTTTCAATATTATCACAGGCCCTTCATCGATAAGCTACAATAGAGGGCTGATAGGCCCTAATTTTACAGTTTATTTTTTTTAAATAGTACATATTAACTATCCATGCTATATAATATTTTGTATTTTTGTATAAGCATTTACAGAACTAGACTATATATCCTTAGGGGATAATTATGTACATACTTATATACTTTGAAGGCTATGATCACTACATATTGCATATGCCACTGGCATTTACAACATGTAATTTTACATATTAGTAGAAAATTACATTTTTTCCTCGGAAAAAGATAAATAAATTTATTTGAAACTCTAACTGAAATATTTTTGAAAATTATAAGATTTAAACATATGATTCACAACTTACACATCTCCTCATACTCATACTTGGCTCTAGAATGAGCCTTTCGGCTCAATGAGACTCATTTTTTAAAAGTATAAGATTTAAACATATGATTCACAACTTAAAAATTTCCTCATACTCATAAGGCTCATTCTTTAAAAGTATAAGATTTAAACATATGATTCACAACTTACACATCTCCTCATACTCATACTCGGCTATAGAATGAGTCTCTCGGCTCAATAATAAGATAATAATATGCTATTTTTTTAATTTATTTTTCTTATAAATATTTCAATGAAATAAAACAATTAAAGTAATTTTAATTATATTTTTTTTTTAAAAATTAATAAATTTTATATAATAAATTTTTATATAATTTAATTAAATTTTATATATAAGTACTTTAATATTATATTTTAAATGTTTTTGACATTAAAATTTGAGTTTTGATTTCATTAATTATATATAATACTTTATAACCACATTTAATTGAACGAAGTTATACTTATTATTTTCAATATATATTATAATTATTTTTTTATTAAATTAATTACAATCATTTATAATTTATTTAATGAATTAGTATATAGTAACTAAAAAATATATGTTATTTCCATTAAAAGGAAAAAACCTTTTAAACCTAATATCTAAAATATCGCATCTGTGATAATTGAACATTAAATCATTAAATAAAATAAATTTATTTTATAAATAAAATATAAAAAACCTCAATTTAGTATCTCCCTTCGTTAAAAGAAAATAACCTTTTAAACCTTAAATATCTAAAATATGCATCTTGATAAATTTAAACATTTAAATCATTACATAAAATAAATTTATTTTATAAATAAAAATATAAAAAACCTCAATTTAATATCTCCCTTCATATTAGCTTTAAAATTAATTTATTATTATTATTTATTTTAAAATTTTTAGGATATTCTAACATATTGAACTATAAAAACAATTCACTAAATTTAATGTTGCCAGTAATATAGCGTAAAAACAACTAATTAAACTCAATGTTACTAGCAATAAAGTCATTTTAGTAAGATATATTCTCATTGCAAACAACTCATTAAACTCAAGGTTATTAGTAATATAACCATTTTAGTAAAGATATATCCTCATTACAAACACTGTAAAGGAGAAAATAGAAGCACATAGAAAGGAACACGCAGATAAATGACTCATGACCATCACTATATACACTTACAACAACGTTTTTTTTAGAGACCATCACCATATGCGACATTGGTGACGGACCTTAAAGGTCCGCACAAGCATGACCCTCACCAATGAACTTTTTTCTTGTAGTGGTGCATGAACGATTATAACACATGGAGGGTGAGGTGAGTGCGCCCCTTGGAAACCTGTGAAAACACGTGGCTAAGAAGGGAACACACGAGCAAAGATGTATCACAAACTGGAAAGCATGTAAGCTAGAAATCCAAAGTGACGGTTAAACCAACATCACATTTCAATAAGATTCATACATACTTATAAAGAAAAATCCATACGTGCATGCGTAACAAACATATACATATATCATTAAAGTAAACAAGTAAGCTGAAATACAATAACAACATATCATGATACATGTTGGCTCTGTTTTATTAAGAAGTGAAAGTTCCAATCATACAGTACAACCATGACCAACCACTACTCCCGATAGTGGAACGTTACAGTCATTTCCACTTTCTCCTCCAAAAAGATATACTAGCTCTGCACTGTGGAGAAGCCAAGTCTCATTACCATACTCTCCAAGCTTTCTCTAAGATACTTCTATCGGAAGCTTGGTTGACCAAAAGCCTCTACAATGAGTTGTGAGGGACTATTTATAGGAAAGGGTGGGGTGGCCCTTGACATTCCCCTTTGTGAGCATTCATCTACCCTCTTGACTCTTCAACTACTCTATGGCTGTTACATTCAAATATCAACACTTGAACTTCCACTTGACAAGACGTTACATACAATCTGCACATTTGCCCATGTGAGACAAAATGGCTTGAGCAAGCCATGCAAGACATCACTAACACTCAGATTGTTTTGGTAAGACCAACTCTTCGACATCCTTGCGATGGTCGATAGTGGCGAACTGATGCCAATATTTGTCATCTGTGATGGTGTCTGTGTGCTCAATGGTGACATCCTGCTGTAAGTGAACTCTTGTCTCTGTTGTGTCCAGATACATTGATATGGCTCCTCTGTCCAACTCATCTGATAACATGCACATCATCATCTTGAGTGCAACTGGACGAACAACATACTGATGCATAATGTCTGTGCTAATATCTAGGTGTGTGCTTGTGACCATGCACATCAATTTGTCAAAATACATGTTCAGCTCCAGTCAGACTTGCTTCTTGTCTTCACCTCGGTGAGTGTGCCAAATGGGTGGGATCGAATGTGTGCGCACAATGACATCCATGCTCCTAAACACCTTTTCATGTGATCGACCACACTACTCACCTTGTCTACTCTATGCCAGTTGTTGTATGGATCCATAACCTATATGGGTGTAGTTTCATTAAGTCGTGGATGTTGCGCCTCCTACTGTAACTCCTCTTTTCTGTGCAACTCCTTGTTTTCCTTGAGTTGTTGCTTCAACACCTACAACCCCTTCTCTGTTTCTCTCCCTTCCTTGGCGTGATCCTCTTGTTTTGTCGTTGCCTTATAGCCTCAATCTCCAAAGCCACTTTCATCACAAGTGGATCTGCTTTAGGTTGCGACTTTGTTTCACCTCTGCCCTATCAACAACCCTCCTCTTGCATTTTCTGCATGCAGGTGTGCTACCTTTTGCTGCTGCTGAAGTTATTGATCGATGTGATGTCGTTGCCATTTCATCTTGATAAAATTTTCCATGAACAACTTGATGTCTTCATATATAGGCAAGTTCATAGACACTTGATTGACTGCACCCCCAGTTGTGCTCTGAACGGTGTCTTCAACTTTTCTCTCTTGGAAGCCATTGTACCTATGGTGTTGAGAGGTAGGTGAACACCTGGGATACCTAGAGACACAGAACACTCATGAAAAGAAATCTATTAGTTGAAAACTAAAACAAACTGGAGGACTGACATGCAACATACCTGTGTGACTGTCTGTGAAAATTGTGTAATTTTCACCGGGAGGTTGGGAGTTTGACTGCAAAAACTGTGCAAGGCATAGTCTAGGATGTCGCGAGGCTGACTAAATACCGGAAATGCACAATGCATAATCTAGATTGGCCTGCTAAGGACTGAAACTGCACAATGCACAATTTCAGTCAATAATGACATGTAAACCAGCAAACTGCATTGCACAGTTTCTGGGGCCTGCAAGGCACTACCTCCCATAATTGCGCAATGCAAGCCTGGAGTTTAGTGCTGGACTAGGATTGCACAATTTTTGGAGGAAAGGCAAAGCCTTAAATTCAAGAAATGCGCAATGTTAGCCGACCAAGGCAAGGTCTGGGCTAAGGCAACCCAGACCCACCGACAGATGACTGAAAACATGAGAAGTCTGAATGCATGGTGATACCGAGTGTAAACAAGAGTGAAAAATCATGCATGAAAATAGTAAGTACAAGATTCAAAAAATAGGAAAGCATGCATGTGTGTGAATCAAGTCGCCGCAACGGCGACTGTCGGTGCAAAAACAGTGTCATGCATGCGACAATAGTGAGATGTGAACGAAAACTGAAACGATACTTCTACAAGCTAACATACATCGAAACGACATCAAGTGCTCACTGAAATCAAGCAGACAAAACTTACACAAGCTAAAACACAAAAAGCGACATAAACACAACCCAAGACATGCAAAGCTTACCCCGAAATAACTGAGTTGAATGTGTCGACGACTCCTAGATGCAATATGGGATGTTAGAGCTGCAAGATTGATGTGAGGAATTATCTCTATAGTTTTTGATTCATTAGTTTTGATAAAATTGAGGTTATGACGCGCATGCCACAAATCTAGGAAAAGCGACCCATGACAGGAGGTTTCTAAAATGAGCCTTACATGTAACCTCTAGCTACTAAATATAGATCCCTAAATCTATGGATGCCTTTGCATGTTGCCTTGGGAAAATCAGACCATGCATGCAAATTAGTTTTGCTCGGTCCTGGAGGGAATCGGTCAACATGAAGGCACATGCATCGGTCTACGAGCCTGGGATGAAAATTTGCGCAGTTCCTGGGCTAAGCTGGGCTAGCTATCCCAGAGAGATTGCACAATTTTTGGGGTTAGTAGGTGGCTGCCTCCCATAATTGTGCAATTTCTGGGCTAAGCAACAATGCTGGGTCAGATTGCATAGTTTTCTGGAGGAAAACTGCGTGAATGCTCTACGCAATTCTGGATCCCAACAGGTTTCTAGGCTCATTTTCACAATTTCTAGAGGGAAGGCTGATTCCTCTTCAGAATTGCGCAATTTTATGAGGGAAGCCTGGAAGACTCATTTGCTCAATTCCTGAGCTTAGGAGGCTGGCCAAATGATTCGCACAATTTATGGAGGGAAGGTTAGTTCCCCTCTAGAATTGTGCAATTCTTTGGGGGAGCTGATTGTTCAACACATGGTGTAAGTCCGGAAAGATAGCCTGTGAGGGGAGTGAATCAAACTAACATGCATAGGCTGAAGCCTATATGCTTGACGATGCAAGACATGTTGCTGGCGATGATTGGTAGGGAGGCTCCAAAACGAAGTGAAGGCAAAATTTTGGAGGGTGTTTGTAGCCACTACAACAGGGTATTACCTCGATAGCACAAATTGTGTATCTGGAGAATTCCACTATTTTCATGCAGGCTTGGAAATAAACCGACACACTTGATATCCCAAATCAGTGGACTTAGGAATGGAGGGGTTACATTAATGCATTGACTGAATCACATGTCCGCATAACCATTGATGAAGATGAGCTCATATGGGCACCTGTAGCTCATAGTGTAGACTCTCCTAAGGAAGGATACCCCGTCATTCATGATGCACACAAACCACCTGTTCTGGAAGGGTGGTGGAGATCCCTTTAGAAGCTTAAGGTGGTCTCACGAACCCATATCTCTATGTGGAATGTCATTATGAAAAAAACACCTACTGGCATAAACTTGATGAAGAGAGCCCATTTTAGTCTGACCTAGTGCGTCTTCTGTCAACAGGTTGAGGAATCAAATGAGCATCTACTCCTGTTTTGCACAACTATATGACACATTTGGGATCAAGCTCTCTCCTCCCTGGAAATAACACAACAATGGAATGGGCATAATATCATGGAGGCTTGGAACAATTGGGGGCGACTTTCGATAGTACAAAGAACCGTAATCTCCCTCTGGTTATATGTTGGAATATTTGGTTAAGCCGGAACTACATCATCTTCAATGAATTACATATTTAGTGGCCTTTAGTTATTGGTCAGATCATCAATAACTATAATGAGCTACTTGATGATGATAACCCCTCACCTCTCCGGTCTATAACACCTAAAGTCATCAACCATAATCAACCTTGGGCCTATTTTGATGGTTCTGCACAATAGCAGGACTGTGAGGGCAGGGAGAGGGGCATATTATTTCATTTATTAGACTGCCATTCTTTCCGTATTCACATGGGGTTGGGTGCTAGCACAAACAACTTCGCAGAACTCATCTCGCTCTGACGCTTATTATATTTTTCCTTGACACAAGATTGTAGACAACTTTAGATCTTCAGGGACTCCAAAATCATCATAAATTGGTTCAATTTCACATCTACATGTCATGTACATTCTCTTAGGAACATTTTAGATGATGCCTTGTAATTAAAAAAATATTTTGAATATATTTATTGTCTCCACATTTACAGGGAGCACAACCAGATTGCAAATAAACTTTCCAAGGAGGCCACAAACCAACCTAGAGTTCAATGGTTGATACAAGAATAGAGGGAGGTGGAGTTATTTCAATATTATCACAGGCCCTACATCGATCAGCTACAGTAAAGGGCCGATAGGCCCTAATTTTAAATTTATTTTTTGAATAGTACATATCAGCTATCCATGCTATATAGTATTTTGTATTTTTGTATAAACATTTACAGAACTAGACTGTATACCCTTAGGGGGTAATTATGTAGATACCTATATAGTTTGAAGGCTATGGCCACTACATATAGCATATGCCACTAGCATTTACAACATGTAATTTTCCATATCAATAGAAAATTACGATTTTTCCTAGAAATAAATAAATAAATTTATTTGAATATCTAGCTGAAATATTTTTGAAAAGTATAAGATTTAAACATATGATTCACAACTTACACATCTCCTCATAGTCATACTTGGCTCTAGAATGAGCCTTTCTGCTCAATGAGACTCATTTTTTAAAAGTATAAGATTTAAACATATGATTCACAACTTACACATCTCCTCATACTCATACTCAGCTATAGAATGAGCCTCTGGGCTCAATAATAAGATAATGATATGCCATTTTTTAATTTATTTTTCCTATAAATATTTTTCAATAAATAAAAACGAATTAAAATAATTTTAATTAATATTTTTTTTTAATTAATAAAATTAATAAATTGTTTATATATAATAATTTATATTTAATTTTAAATTTTAAATTTATATGAGTACTTAATATGTAGTTATTATTTTAAAATGTTTTTAACATATAAAAATTTGAGTTTTGAATTTCATAATTTATATAATACTTTATAACACAATATTTAATGAACGAAAATTATAAACTATATTATTTTAAATATATATTATATATTATTTTTTTATTAAATAATTAAAATAATTAATCACATTAATATTTAATATTAAATAGAAATAAATATTATAAAAAATATGATTTTTCTTTTTGAAACCTTAAATATCTAAAATATGCATCTTGATAAATTTAAACATTTAAATCGTTACATAAAATAAAAATAAATAAAAATATAAAAAACTTCAATTTAATATCTCCCTTCATATTAGTTTTAAAATTAATTTATTTATTATTATTTATTTTAAAATATAATTATTTTATTTGTTTTGAAATTTTTAAGTATATTCTAACATACTGAACTGTAAAAACAACTCATTAAACTTAATGTTACCAATAATATAACGTAAAAACAACTAGTTAAACTCAATGTTACTAGCAATAAAATCATTTTAATAACATATATTCTCATTGCAAACAACTCATTAAACTCATATCCCCTTTACAAACACCGTAAAGGAGACTTATGACGTTAAACTCATATCCCCTTTACAAACACCGTAAAGGAGACTTATGACGTTATGGGAAAGCTCAGTGAATTGTATTTTATTTTTATTTTCACTTTTTTCTTCCTGAAAACAAACACGTGATAATCTATACCATTTCACCCCACACATTGAAGAAGACCACGTTGGTTAGTTTAACTCCACATTGCTTTGTCCATTTACAATCCTTTCTAAATTTGTGTCTTTTCTGACTCTAGAGAATTAAAATAATCTTATGTTGTTTTTAAAATTTTAACTAACTTATCTTAATTCATCCTTAAATTTTTAAACGAATTAAATATCGTGAGTGAAATTATAGTATGCTATTTTTTTAAAATCCTATAAATAAAGTCATCTATCATGCAGAACGGATTAAAGTATCTTTCAGTTACCCAATAATTTTTTTAGGGAAGAGTAGAGTTGGTTTCTAAAATGAAACTTATATTTAGTCTCTAACTATTAAATATAGATCCCAAAATTTAGGGATGCTTTTGCATGTTCCCTTGGGAAAAGTAGTCCATGCATGCAAATCGGTTTTGCTCAGACCTGGAGGGAACCGATCAACTTGAAAGCACATGCATCGGTCTGTGAGCCTGGAATGAAAATTTTCATAGTTCTTGGGCTGAGCTGGGTTAGATGTCCCAGAGAGATTGCACAATTTTTGGGGTCAGCAGGTGACTGACTTCTAGAATTGCGTAATTTCTGGGATAAGCAACAGTGTTGGGTCAGATTACACAGTTTTTTGGAGAAAGATTGTTGAATGCTCTACGCAATTTTGGAGCCCAGCAAGCTGTCACGCTGATTTGCATAATTTCTGGAGGGAAGGTTGGTTCCCCTCCATAATTGCGCAATTTTATGAGGGAAGCCTGATAGCCTGATTTGCACAGTTCTTGAGCTCAGGAGGTTGGCCAACTGATTTGCACAATTTATGTAGGGAAGGTTGGTTCCCCTCCAGAATTGTGCAATTTTTTGGGGGAGTTGATTGTTCAGCACATGGTCTAAGTCTGAAAAGACAACCTGTGAGGGGAGTGAATAAAACTGACATGCACAAGCTAACAAGATATTGAGAAACAACTGAAGCCTATATGCTTGATGGTGCAAGACATGCTGCTGAGGATGGTTGGTAAGGAGGCTCCAAAACGAAGCTAAGGAAAAATTTCGGAGGGTGTTTTTCGCCACTACAACAGGGTATTATCTCGATAGCACAAATTGGGTATCTAGAGAATTCCCCTATTTTGATGCAGGCTTGGAAATCAGCTGACACACTTGATATCCCAGATCAGTGGACTCAGGAATGGAGGGGTTACATTAGCGCATTGACTAAATCACATGTCCTCATAACCATTGATGAAGATGAGCTCATATGGGCACTTGCAGCTCATAGTGTATACTCCCTTAAGGAAGGAAACTCCATCATTCATGCTGCACACAAACCACCTATTCTGGAAGGGTAGTGGAGATCCCTTTGGAAGCTTAAGGCACTCCCACGAACCCGTCTCTTTATGTGGAATGTCATTATGAAAAAAACACCTATTGGCATAAACTTGATGAAGAGAGCTCATTTTGGTCCGACCTGGTGCGTCCTCTGTCAATAGGTTGAGGAATCAAATGAGCGTCTATTCCTGTTTTGTACAACCGTCTAACAGATCTGGGATCAAGCTCTCTCCTCCCTCGAAATAATAGAGTAATGGGATGGGTGTATAATCATAGAGGCTTGGAACAATTGTGGGGCGACTTCCACTAATACAAAGAACTGCAATCTCCCTCTGGTTATATGTTGGAATATTTGGTTAAGTTGGAACCACATCATCTTTGATGACTTATATATTCTATGGCCTTTGGTTATTGCTCGGATCATAAATAACTATAATGAGCTGCCTGATGATGACAACCGCCCACCTTTCCACACTATAACTGATCCAGGTGGATATTGGTGGCCACCTGCCAAGTCCACCTGGACCCCCACCATTGTCTTTCTCAGCATTTTCAGTTTCCTTAATTGTAGCACAACTTACTATTTTTAGCAATTTTTCAGGTCCTGAACTTCTGGAGCCGTTTTGAGGCCCTAAACAACATTTTTTGGGGAATCCCGGGGCAACATGGGTCCATGGAATGGATCGATGTTGCCCGTTCCAATAATGATAGTGCTCGAATAGATCTTTCTAATGAGCTATTGTACGCGTCAAACGGAGATCATATGCTAAAGTTACGACCCCGGGAAGTTGATGTACCAACTTACCCCCAAACTGGGCCCACAGTTTGGCGTTTCATCTCCTAGGGTTAGGTTTTGGAATGTGAAGGGTTTTTCATTGTGTCTCAAACAATAAATAGGCCTGCCTTCGAGCCTCATTGTAAGTCAGTTCAGAGGCATGTAGCCCACACATCTCTTCTCAGAGATAGCTACCATCGCCCTAGCTAGTTTATTTCCATTTCTGATTGTAAACATATTTCAGTATTTTCCATTAATGAAATGAAGTATTATTTCCGCTGCATATTTGTGTATATGGTTATCTCTGTAATTTGTTGCGTTCCTGTTTAAATCCGGATCCGTGGTATCAGAGCGGTCTGCTTTTTCTCTGTTTTTCTTTGCATGTCCCCAACAAGGTCGGGATATAAGGA